>JAJEJH010000760.1:144374-184394 GCA_026122585.1 Anacardium occidentale
CCTCCAAAACCGATTTGGCTGCCTTCATCGAACGATTTGGCTGCCTCCATCGAACGGGGAGGCACCTGGCCTCCCCTGAAACCAAGTGACCAGAAATGGCCACCTAGTTCTATTATGGGTGGCATCGGCGGCGGTGGCTGTTTGGATTTTTTGATTTTAAAAATTTTTTTAAAATTTTTTATTATTTAAAAATTATTTTATATTTTTATTATAAATTTTTAATTTTTAAAAGGGTAATTTAGTAATTTTAATAAAAAAAAAGTGATGGGTGGGACTTCGGACTTTTAAACTTAAGCGGGTGGGAATTTGTTCCAGCCTCAAACTATGGGTGGGAAAATGTCCTTTGGCCTAAAAAAAGGCATCTTGAAAGGGGCATTCCGAGAATCGAACTCGGGACCTCTCGCACCCAAAGCGAGAATCATACCACTAGACCAAATGCCCACGTTGACGACAAAATCATTTATTTTTAATAAAAATATTAGTGTCCATAACCCTAAGATAGACAAGCGAGAGCCCACAGCCCTTATCAACCGAGCCCAGCAGTGCTGGACCAGCCTATCATAATCGCAAGGTCTGAGCTACAAGAGCCCCTAACGGGCTAGGTCACATGCTTTTTTACTGGTGAGCTTATCATTTTATATATTTTTTAATTATTTTATTTTTTATCACGTCATACTAAATTGGCTTACGAGTATATCTTCAATAGTTTAAAATATATATCTTCAATAATTTAAAATATAACAATTATATAACAAAAATTAAAAATATAAATATTATATAATCAATATAAATTATAAATTTTAAGAATTGACATTAAAACGTTTTAAAAGATATTTTGAAATTTGAAAAAAGTTTAAAATGTTTTAAAAATTTAAAATTTTTTTATTAACCCTAATAATTAAAAAAAAATATAATCTTAAAATTATAACAAATTAAAAGTGTAAAAATATTATCTTTCAAACTATTAAAATTATTGATTTTAACTAAATACAATACTAATTTTTAACTAATAATCTTTTAAAAAAATTCAAGTAAAATCATATTTATATATATATAAAGATAATCTAATGACTGTTCTCTTATATATTATCAACAAGGATAGGATTCTATATACAATATACTCTCTCATGAATACAAATGCTTATATCATGTATGATCAGACATCCCAAAGCATACTTCTATCAATGCTACAACATAAATATTACAGAATTAAACCTGAAAAACATCAATAGCTTCCATTTTCCAGTTGCCATGCCCCAATGCAGTTTCCTACCATCTTCGACGCCTCCTCCCATACCAATATGCAAATGCAGCTACAGATGCAGCAAGAACAACACCAGCTGTTGCATGCCAAGGATATAGGTTTCTCTCTAGAACAAAGCCAGAACTCTGTTTTGCCTCAGCAGGAGGTGGCAGCTGCACTGCTTCCCGACTAACTGCCAACGCAAAATCCAAACCTTGCCTCTCCAGCTCTGCTATATCTTCAATTGCTGGCTTCAGCCTTGTGGCTTTGGCTAAAGCTTCATACTCTTCTTTTGTTCCACCTTCAAGAAAAGATCCAACGAGATGACCCTTACTCACCCAGTAAGCCCCAAATGTATTTTGTGAGAAATCCCCATAGTGGACTACTTCGCCTGCGTTGTCCCCATAAAATTGCCAAGAGAAAGCAAAGACTCTAGAGTAGAAGAATGGCAGGTAGTCAAATTCGCCTGTTTTGTCGGGTTCCATTATTGCAGCTACAGCATGTCTTGCAGATTTTCGAGCAGAGTCAACATGTTCAAGCCTTCGGATTTCACCAAATATTTTGACTGGAAATGCCGCAACATCGCCAACTGCATAAATTGAGCCATTGCTTGATTGTAATCGTCCATTTACTTTAATCCCACCCTTTTCCAAAGTTAGTTGACCTTCAAAAAGGCTTGTGTTTGGACGTATTCCAATCCCTACTATAACCATGTCTACAGGCAATCGACTTCCATCCCTAAGATTAACAGCTACAACCTGTGTATCAGTTTGTCAGCAAAATTAGTGATCATTATGAATTTACTGCAGATAAACAAAATATATATATATATATATATATATATATATCTACAGATATTAAAGCATCAAAAGATTTATATATATATATATATATATCTACAGATATTAAAGCATCAAAAGATTTACCTTCCCATTGGAGTTGATGTCAAATGATGACAAGATAGTACCTTTAATGAATTTCACCCCTTTAGTTGTGTAATAATCTTCATAATAACTTGCAATCTTGGGTGTAAATAGCCGGGCCACTGTAAAGAAGACCCAAAAACAATACAAAAATGATGAATACCTCTTCAGTAATGTAAAATTTTGATTTGATTCTACAACTTGCTCAAACATCAGTTGAAATTTTGTAAACTATCAGAGCAGGAATACTTACTGAGATGTGCTTCGGGAAAAACCATGGTTACATTTATTTTATTGATCACCAAAGACGCAGCGCACTCCATTCCTATGTAGCCACCACCAATGACAACAGCATTCCCACCAACAGAAGATTGCATAACATCTACAATCCTATTTGCATCAGCCAAATCCCGTAAATAACACACGTTTTCAGCATCTGATCCACTCACACCAAATTCCTCAAGCTTCAGAGCCTAAATTATTGCAGGGCACAAAGTCAAATCTGCAGTCACTTAGTCATATAAATTCAGTAAGATTTCTATGTTTAAACCACCTCAAGTCTCAACTACATGACAATATCTCAATAACATAATGTTTCAGAAAAGATCTAAACTCAAGATAATAGATAGATAAATAGATAAATGATTTTGTGATCAACTACAACTGAAGGTAACTAAATATTAATAATGCCTTCACAAACAAGACCAACTGACCATCTAAAAGCTAAAAAGATCATCAGTCATTTAAAGATTGGTTTCAATACCCGAGCACCTGTTGCAACAATGAGGATCTTATAACTTATAGTCTCTCCAGCTGCAGTTAATAATGTCTGACGCCTCACATCAGCAGACTTAACTCTAGTTCCAAGAACCAGCTCAATTCCTAGAGAATTAAGCCATTTCAAAAATGAATAATCAAATTGACAAAAGGCATAATGGAGAAATATGACCTCTTAACTAGAATACATCATCAATCTTGAATATAAGATACATTTGCAATTGATATACAAATTAAAGAGTAAAAGTGCAGTGAGAATGTCAGCTATTATTATCTCTGAATAAGATCTGCCAATAATTAAGTAAATGAAAATGCATAAGTAGCAATGAAGTCAGTTTGCTACTGTAATTTTAAATTTCTGGGTGTAGGTGCATTGACAACTAAGCAAATTTAAATACAGTCAACCATGAGTGAGGTAAATTTAATGCAATCATATATCTTTTCACAAATATTCAAGTGACTTTTAATCTTTTAATAAAGACAAATATAACGACTTTTCCTAGAAGACAGGAGCCTTCATTCCAAACTGTTCTGATAAAATCAACAGAAGTAAACGGCTACATTTCACAAGGAGTAAAGAGATTGCTGCTGTGTATACATTATTTCACAGCGATGTTTCTTGCAAAAACCTCAAATAAATTGTTTTTAAAGCTAATAACAAATATACTGAATGCATAAACAGGGAGATTCTTAATGAGGCAGCAAGTTAACTTGCAGAATGAAGAAATATAAGTTCTTGCCGTAATACATAGCCAATTGTCAAAACCAGTAAATTTATGTTTCCATTAGAGGACATAACCACTAATATATCCTAGAAGAGGAACACTGCCATCCTTTACTCTAAAATTTCAGTTAATACAGCTACAAATGAGATAATAATTACCATGTTCCTTGTACCATTTTGGAGTTAACCTTTCCTCATTAGCACCAACACAAGTGTGAAATGATGGAAGGCGTGCAGCAGCTGTAAGATACCAGAAGTTAAAGTAATTAGATCACAGATAATGTCAAAATCTAGTAGAAAGGAAGGGTAAAACCCTAAAATAAATTGTCTGCATCAGTTTCTTCATAGAGGTTGAGAACATCAATGTTTTATAGGAGGAAACATATTAATACACATCTCTTTGTTTCATATCAAAAGAACATAAGCACACTGGTCCATAGCTCTCCCTATAATTCACTCTAAACTTTCAAACTTTCAGCCAATTAACCAGGTAATATTTTTCTATTTTATATGTGATAGTAAGACCAGCAGATTTAAGACATTTATACACACATATTCTAAAGATGTTGAGTGAATAACTAACCAAGGAAAAAATAATCAATAGCATCTTTGCTGATAAATAAAAGCAAAATAGCCATGACGCATTTCTGAATGACCTGAGGAAATAGATTGTCTCAATGTGTACAAGTGACACTGTTAAAAGATTTTAGTTTTGAAAAGAAATGCCTCGAAAAACCCTATAAAACAAATCATGCAGGCAAACAATCTCAAAAATCCAATGAGTTGAAGGCTACAATTCAATGGTAGAAGCCTTAACCAAACCTCAAAGAATGTCCCATTAAATGACTTAATATGAGGGTGTTGTAAAAACATCACAGTAAGTCAACCAATCCAACGATTCTGAGACTGCAGGGGGTCAATGGCAATGCCATTCATTAAACTAATCTCAACAGAATCTATATCTGTCCTATGGAGAAACATCAACTATATTCTACATAAATATGAATCAAACATCCAGTTGAGGAGCTTAAGGATGACAAAACATACACTCTGGAAGTAAATAACCCTTGCTTAACGCAGGTCTCTCATAAGGTGCAACCTGAAAGACATGCAACAAACTTTATCAATCAAAATTCATGCACATGAACTATCATTCTGTATCTGACAGAACATTTTCCTAAGCTTCCAACGCTAACCCCATTTTGTTTCCCTTCCCCAGCCTCGTCAGTTGCCTCTACACTGATCCCAAATTTACATTTCTAAAAGCCTCCGAATATATAATAAAGCATGGTTTCTAAAAAAAAAAAAAGTTACAAACCATTCACTTCTCTATTCTAGCTTGAAATTTTTATGGAAATTTAGCCCGAAACATCAATAAGCAATTCTTTCAAAATATTCCAAAGCAACTCTTTCAAATATTCCAAAGCAACATCCTTACTTGAAGAGTTAATCAAAATCACACTTTTGATCAACTGACAACGAAATAGATAAATCAGAAACTTATTTACACGTTCAAAATCTTGAATAGACTACGTATCAATCCCAAAATAAACCCATAAGAGCAAATAATTGAAGTTTCAATCTTGAACAAAATTTCCACTGGAGAGATGGAATGCGAAGAACATAATTAAAAAAAAAAAAATCAAAAGAACCTCAAACTCATGAAGAAAATATGCATATGGGTATTAAAAAATATATATATATACTTACTGTTTCCTCAGAAATGATGCAGAGTTCACCCGGAGCAACTCCTCGCTTCGTGAACTCAAGAGCTGCATATCCAGCTACTACTCCTCCTCCAAGAATTACATACACAAATGCTCTTCCCATTCTCTGAATAGCCTCTCTTCCTCTGAATAATCTTTCTTGTTCTTCTTATATATAACTCTGCTTTCAAACAACAGAGTTTCCCAATGACAAATGGACATCATCAGCTCTTGGAAAATAATTTTACGATTTTACCCCCTTTTGGTTCCTCTGCTCCTCCTGTATGATGCGTCTCAAATGCTAGAAACAATAATAACCGCTGATGGGAAAGTGGACGGTTGTGATTGTGAAATCTGACTCCAAACTATTTTAACAAACAAGGTGGGGCCGGTGTGTGATAGACTCGGCTACTCGTAGGATTTCGAAGGCTGTGTTAAGGAATTGGATTTGGTGTTGGGAAATGTGATGTGGATGAAGATGAAGCAAGAAACGGATTTCGGTGGACGAAGATTTCGATGAAAAAAATAATAGAATAAAAAATAAAAATGTTTTTAGAAGATTTTGAGTGTGCAGAGTCAGAGACAAAAATTGTGTTCGTGGATGAGGCCTCCTGTTTCAACCACGTATCACCAACTCTCTCCACTAATATTTTGGTCGTCTCATGTGCGTCTAATTATCCATAAGTACTACATTTGGAAGGCTTCAACTTTTTTTATTTTACATGTAAAATCTAGTCTTGTAAATTTGACCGTCAATTCAGACCAGAGTTTCAAATCTAGGTTGCACAATTCTATTTAAAAGTCCAAAAAATTTATTAAAATAATTAATTGATACGAAAATATATCCAATCAAATGTTACTTTTAACTATAATTAGTTTTGAGAAATGTTGAACCAATAAGTCATGAAAGTGAGTGAGTGGTGTGAAGGTTGCTCCTCCAAATAGCTGATTGTGACGATTCTCTCACTTAAACGTGAGAGGGAGATTTGTTAAAAGTTCTATCTATCTAATAAGATTAAAATGATAAAAAAAATCATTAAACAACTAAAATGTATGAGTGTGATTAAATATCGTAAACAATTACTATTGAAAGATATAAAAAGAGAAATAATATATAGACAAAGAAAATATACTTGAGAAAAAGAGAAAGAAATGATATATACACACACACACACGCATACACATATATGTATACATACATACATATATACATATATATATATATATATGTGTGTGTGTGTGTGTGTGTGTGTGTAAGGGAAAGAAAAAAATCTTCTCATCCTTCTTGCATATATTCTATCTATTTTTGGATAATTGTTGTGTATTCCTCTAGTATATTTCTCTATAACGTTTTGTGGTGGTCGTGGATTGAACAAAAAGGGAGCTTTTGGGTTGCTTTCTATTTGTGGGTTTCTCAATTGGAAGAATAAATAATCTTCAAGCAAGAGATTATGAACAAGAGTCGGACTCTGTGTGGGAGGAAAAACCAAGATTTTTTTCCTTGTGTTCTTGTTGCATTGTTGTTATCTTATGGAGACACTATTGATGACTCTAATTTGTGAGAGAAGTTTTTGGTTGCAAACTTTAATTGATATAGTGGAGGTTTATTCTCTCATGTTTTTTTCATCTTCTTGCATTGAAAAAAAATTTTCCATATAAGTTTGGTGTGTATTCTTTGCTGTGATTTAATTTTCACTGTTTATAGTTGTTTCTATGAGACTACAAATCTAGTCATAAGATTCATTAAACACTACTTTCCAAAACAAACTAGTATTAGAATATGATATGGGGTCTCTTTATCAATCTTGGGTGTCGAATATGAAAGCCAATACAAAAAGAATGATGAATTTGAATAGTTCAAATTATCATGCATGGAAAGAAATAATGAAAAATATACTTTATTTGAGAGATAATTATTTATCGGTATTCACTACAGCGAAATCAAATATGAAGAATAATATAGAATAAATCGTATTTCATAGGCAAGTTTACAAATACATAAGACAATTGGTAGTTGATAAAGATTTGAGCATGTTAATAAGGAGACTAATGCTCACATACTATAGAATAAACTGGAAAAACTTTATGTAGTATTTTAGAGCTAGATTAGACATCGATTCGGTGAAGAGGTGGTTCGGTTCAACTGTGCAAGCTTGCACCTTTTGTAAAAAAAGATTTGGGGACTTCTAGGGAAGAAATAACTCATTAAAACAAGAAGACCACAAATATTTTGTATTAAATGAATATAATTTTAACAAATAAAAGCTTGCACCTTCTTAAAAGAAATTTGGGATCCTAACGGTCTCAAATGATGTAATCTCACAAGTCAAGTAGAGTGAAACTCGTATGCTTGACATTCATACGAAGTCTACAAAATAAAAGAAAATGAGTCGATTAGTAACATGTTTGATAGGTTTATTACTATTATAAATTAATAAAAAATTTTAGGTGAAGTTTATTCTAACCAAGAAAATATCAAGGAATTTCTTAGGAGTTTGCCTTCATGAGATCCTACGATGATGATTGGAGATGCTAAAGATGTCAAAACTTTATCGTTAGAGTGTGTTTGATTTAGATAATATTTTATTACTAAAAATAAAATATTAACATAAAGATATGATACTTGAAATAGTACTAGATATAAATTATTAATATATTTGTTAAAATTGATATTTATAAATAATTATTGTATTTGATTGGGAATAATAAAATATTACTAGTATATTATTTTAGTTAAATACCATTAAAAGATTATTTAATATAAATTAGTATTGTTATTTTAATTGAATTGTAGGGGTATTTTTGTTTAAAAAATTTAATAAATAAAGACAAAATTGTATCACAATTAAAATTATTTTGATAATCTTTTAATAATTAAGATAAAAATAGTAATATGATTACCTCTTACATTACATGTCATATTTATTAATTTTTTATTATTTACAAATCAAATAAGATAATATCAGTAATAAAAGAACTATTGGGATCACTTCTCACTCATGCACTCACCTTAAACAACATGAAGTTAAAGAAGAGAAGAAAAAGAAGATATTGCTCCCAAATATTCCATCAAAAGAAGATATCATAGAAGAAAATGAGGTTTCAAGTGTCGTAGATGAAGACATTAATTGCACTCTTAACAAAAGATTGAAAAACTACTTAAGAAATAGAAAAATGAGAAGAAATAAAAACTTTACCAAGAGAGAAACTCCTAAGAGTGGTAAAGGAGAAAAAAATAAATTTGAACCAAAAGGTGTGTTACAAGTCTACAAATTGGGACACATTAAATATGACTGCTTACTTCTCAAAAATCATAAATTTATATATAAAAGATAATAAAAATCACGTGAGATGATAGTGATAAGAGTGAATTCATATAAAAAAAATAAAATAATAAATATATGTTTTATAGTTATCAACAACGATAAGATAACAAATTCTAACTCAACTCAACTCAACAATGATAATTTAGATGACAAAAACGATGATTTAGATAAAAGTTTTACTTATGAAGAGTTGCCTGTTGCTCTCGAAGAAATGAACAAAAAGCTTAGTCCTTGTATAACTAAGAATACAATTTTTAAAGAAATCTTGAGTGAGGAAAATGAATCACTAAAGAAAGAAAATAACTTTCTCATTAAACAAAATTCTAGTCTCCAAAGAAAGGCTTTTAAGGAAGGCAAATTTTCTGTTTTTAAAAGAGAGAAGCTAAAATTTGAAATAAGATCTTGGCTTGGCTCAACAAGAACCGAACAGCATTGAAAATGAGATCGAGGCTTCAAAGAAAAAAAGCCAAGAACTTGAGAGAAATAATATAGAAATGAAAAAAAGGTTTTTGATAAAGTGCTTCTTTTTCAAAGAGAAGTTTTAAACAAGAGGACTTGTTATAAACCCTTTGTTAAAGCAAAATACTGGAAAAATGATTTTGTTAAAGTTTCCACTCCAAATAAGTCTCATACAACTTGTAATTATTATGAAAATGAATAACATAACTCGTCATGTCGCCTACTCTAAAAGAAACAATATATAACCTCCAAAGAAAAAAAAATTATGGGTTCCGAGAAGGAACCAAAACCAACCATCAAGAATCCAAAATGATTTGGGAACCTAAGATAAATCAACAAAATGTTTCAATTTGTCTAAGGAGTCAAATTGAAGAAATAAAAAGTGGGAAGAGTAATGGTACCTCAATAATGCTTGCTTAAGACATGATTTTAATCTCTCAATTTATAAAGTGGAGCAAGATAGATGGACATGTTACCCTTAGACAATGCCACAAAGTAAAATCATTGGCATAGAAAATGTCAGTAACAACTCTCACTCTTATTAAAAATGTTCTTCTCATTGATAGTTTAAAACACACCCTCCTTTGTACTAGTCAACTTTATAATAAAGGTGTTCAAGTTATTTTTGATTGATAGAAAACCATTCTTTATAAACAGATGAGAATATATATGCTGTAGACGGCATAGAGAACACATCTCATGAAAACATATGGTTCATTGCATAACCAAGTTTTGTAGGACTGATAAGCTTATTGAATCTTTAGATACTATATAAATAATTAATCACTGAGGAAGAATATTTGGTCGATACAGCCAGAGTCACAGCCCTGAAACATGATCATGTAGGATTATTATGACCCATGAGGCGAGCAAGAATTTACTTTCCATTAAATTTCCGAGCTGAAATTACGGAAGAAAGTACATGCATATGTAAATATACATGCAGAAACGGAAGTCTCCATGAGATGTGTCTGGTTAATTTACTTGTTGGATGGGGTAGATTGCTTCCTCAACAATCTCTGAAACTTTATCATCATCATACCAATGTTTACAAGTAGAAGTCATCATCAATACTTTTGCCAAACTCTTCAAATTGCTTCTTTTCTAGCTGTGCCTTCGTTGATTCAGCGTCACCCTTCCACAAAAACGGATAAATGACTGTCCATCTTAATCCAGAGTTAATCATAGTCATCCTCAACTAAACGACACTGACCAAATTATTAAGAGTTATTTTCATGTTTGAGGATGAAAATTTTATAGCCATAGCTTGCTATAGCGCGCACTTGTGTTATTAAGCATCGATCTACCCATGTTTTTGTGTGACAGCCATGGCCGACCCATCATGTGATTTTTTTACTTTATCTTTCACCGGATACAATTTTTGCATAATAAACATGTGACTGAATAAATGTGCGGTGGAGAGATTATTTGCTTTTGTTTTTGTACCTTGAATAATATTAACAATGAAAGCTCTCAACTGCCATTCTCTTTTATCGTTTCCCATATAAGACAGTGCATAATCCGAAGGAATGGGCTTGGAGTTATCTTCCGAATTCTTCATATGAATATGAAGTTTCCTGCTAAACTTGAAATTTGCTAATCTCTGAGTGCTAGAGCAATCGTCATCGCAACAACCTAACTTGTGTTTCTCCATAAAAAAAAATATCCCTATTCTTCTTCTATTCAGGCATATGTAATTTCATTTGAAGTTTCTGCAATATTTCTCGACTTAGAACTTAGAACATAAAAGAAAACCGAACTACATTATACTGATATATAGCATTTTTTTTACCATAACTTCAACGAGTTTTCAGTTTATTTCACGATGGACAGAGGGGACTCACCATGTGGTAACATGTTATATAGACAGAGTTGATAATGGAAGCTTTAAAATTAATGAGTAAGGAGAGACTGCATGTGAAGACTTTATTTTTCCTTGTGGGAACTGCCATAGTCGAGATCACGTCGACCTAATTTCAACTTTGCATGGACGTATACTGGAATAGGCATAACTGTAAAGCTAAGAAGAAACGTGCTAAATATATCTGCTTTTGTCTTCCTAATGTGTCGAGTTACCATTGGTGTTAGGTATAAATTGGATGGATATAGTTTTATTTATGTAGAATTTGTCAAGCGACCCATGTGGCCAGTGCATCATCCCCATTTGCTTGCATGCATGAAAACCGCTTCCACGACGACGAGATGTTAAATAACGTGATAAATCATCAGAGAAAGCATGAAAAATATCAGAAGATAAAAAATTATTTCCATATAATTAAATATTGGGAAAATACTATATAAGTTCCATCAAACTATTTATCATAAATCTAACATTCGTCCAATTTAGAGAGAGCATAACAGGAATCCTGAAATTTATTAATTGGCATTAAGTAACCAGAGATCGTCCATGCTCCAATAGTTTTCATACACTTCAGTAGGTAAAGGAGCCATTGGAAAAGGCTGGTGATCCTGCATATTTGGTGGAGAATAAATTTCCATTGTGTGTGACATTTGGCTTGAACTTGCCTGGTCGTTTGCCTCAGAACTTTGCGCAGAAAACGTCTCCGCTTGTTTAATATGCTTCTGGATTCTTGTTCTCCAGAAATTCTTTATTTCATTGTCTGTCCTTCCAGGTAAATGCTTCGCAATCTTTGACCACCTATATCAAAAAACAATTGGTATGAGGATATTTTTAAGCATAATTATCGATTAATTAAACTTGTTAACCATGATTATTGGTTTCATAATCTTCCTGGGACTGGGGTCACCCTAAACAATAAGTGGCTGACCTAGTCCTGAAGAACCCAAACAATATGGTTTATGTCTACTTCAAAGTAAGAGCGTTTATCTTCGACATGCCACCCATTTTAAATAGGTTCACCTCAGAATAGAAAGTTTATCACCAATCTACTTTGACGGCTAGCTGTAATATTAGGCATCCAGCAGAAATCTTGAAAGAGGAATTTAATTTCCATCAGGATCGAAAATCATTAATGCTCTAGGCATCCAAGCAGTTCATCTCATAATCGAGCCATCAATCTCTCATGAATATTCTAGGCACATGTCTTACAACTTAATTTCCGAAATCATTTTTATGTTTCAAAATTTATTTTTAATTAGGAATTTATTTGAAAAAGGAAAAAGAAGAAAAAAACTTTTGGCCTGTGAAGTTTTGGTGGATCGATGGAGAGCTGCACCATGTAACACCGAACAGACTAAGAGACTGAGGCTGAAAGGAAAGGAAAGGCGTTTCACCTTTTAAGGCAAAGATTTTAATCTTGTTATTATGTTTTATTTATTATAATGTACATGATTAGATATTGAGAATTATAAGTAAACACATTATTCAAAATAATCAGAAAAGAACCGGGGATATTTTTGTAGATATTAATACTCGTGAAAAACATGCGTTGTGGACGGATTATTTCTGACCTTAGATTTCAAAATCCCATGTGTTTCATAGTGGCCAATTTCTGTGGCTAGAAAAACTAAGACTAACGCCGAAGCTTTTTGTTCGTTGTGTACATAATAGATTTCCATATCTCTATATATTATTTCCTTGAAAAGTTGGAAATTATTTCAAAATACACTGACCTGTTTCCCCACTTAGCATGAAGTTCCATTATCAAGAGCTGTTCCTCTGGTGTGATATTCCCTCTCTTCACATCCGGTCGAAGATAGTTCAGCCACCGGAGACGGCAACTTTTTCCTGTACGTTTCAGGCCTGCAGACAAGGTAATCAAAATAATATACTCCGAGAAAAATGCTTTTCAGTAATTTCTTGCATGATAAGCTTTCCAAGTTTTATGTTGGTTGTGAAAAAGATAAAAGGTTACCGGCTGCTTTAGCGAGAGAGTTCCAGACGCCTTCGCCATGGTTAGCTATATAATTGATCAGAATCAAGTCTTCTTCCATGGTCCAGGGCCCTTTTCTCACTTCAGCATCCTGAGAGTTGCATCGTGTTTTATCCATGCTTTTCTTTTTTTTCCTTTTTCTTTTTCTAGAGAGAAACTAAGAAAGAGAGAAAGAGAGGAGAGAGAGAGAGAGGGAAGGAGAAGGATAATGAGGTAATGGGGCACCTCCAGGATTTATAGAGAGAGTGTAAGATGATTATTAACACTAATTAACTCCCTAATCCACATTTAGAAACAGGTTTTTAATCACCTTTAACTATCATTCTAATGAAGATGCATGCATGCATGATTCTGCATGTTTGCATGGCATTATTATCGCAAATTATTTATTAGGGTTAATCACACTCCATCTATATATGCCCTTTTCTTTACGTCCCACGCAACAAAAACACATGCAGTTACAGATATAAATACGATAATGCGTAAGAGAAAGAAAGAAATATTAAAACCAAAAATTGAAATATATAAAAGAAAAAGAGAAATATGAACATGCATATGTACATATAATTAATTAATTAATTAATTATTCCATAATTTGTGAATTATTAAGTTTTCATTATGTGGTGGTGGAAGAGGGAGAGCATGTGATGAAGAGGACAAAGGATCTGAAAAAGGGTTGGAGGTGTTTAATATTACTAGAGCAGACACATCCTAACCAAACCATATGAACAATTTGTGGCTAATAATATAAAGGATTAAGCTGGATCCAACTATAATATAAAAAGCAGAAGGCAAACCCTCCTCCAATTTTATGAATGAATTAGCTTCATTTGATAAATTATGAGGTAGAGCTCGATCAACATGTCACGAGCATAGTACATACGTGTCAAATCTTTAAAGTTAATGGCATTGGCCAACGTGGGTTGCTTGGACCCTTGGATCAAATTATGCATCAACCTGAACTAATTCAATGGCTAGCAACCATATAACACCAGAATAGTTTAAGCTCCAGAATAAATACAGAGGCTGCAGCATAATAGATATGTTGTTTATAGCCAAAGAAGCGATTACACAAGCCAGAATTTCATATTCAGTAAGTCTGCAGAATAGGTGAGTTTCAATCAGAATCGCATAACATTAGCATTTTGGAAGCCAGATATCATCCCATTCTTGTTGTAGCAAGCTGCTCTCAGAGGAGCAATCCCTCACACTTGTATTCATCTTGTTCATCTGTTTGTCCTGCTAGCGATGTTGTCGGAAAGCCAATCTAACCCCTCATAAAGGCCCTCCCCAGAGGTTGCACATTTGCTCTGGATAAACCTGTAATTGACCATGTCATGTCAAATAGAATGTTCATAAATCACAATCACATCACTTTAAATTTCTTACGTACCAAACTGCAATTATCTCTAGTCAGTTGCTGTATGTCCTCAGATGACCAATAATTTCTGTTATGTTAATTCTCTGATGTACTGTCCCATTCACCTGACAAATTTTTTTTTTAATCTGAATATTTAAGGCATGTTTCGAGTAAATATTGAGAGAGATTGGCAAAAAAAAAAATTCAAAACAAGAAAGGAGTTTACCAGTGCCGTTGGCAAAGAGAATGTAGACCAAGCTTGTCAGTTATTTCAGCCGCACTCATAGCATTTGGAAGATTTTGTTTGTTTGCAAACACAAGCAAAACAGCCTCCCTCAGTTCATCCTGAAATCAAAATAACAGTATATCGTGTTATGGACCCTTAGGAAAAGAATTTTAAATGTTTAATCCTTTTAGTGACACACAACAATAGTAGTGCAGCTACATATGTTGGAACTTAAGGATTCTCAAAGCTGAAAATGCAAAAGCTGATAGAACAAGCAACCAGACGCAGATAAAAGGATATGAACCAAGTCTTTTAATCCTAGTGACACGTGAATCAGTGCAGTTAAAATAGTTGTCAAGCCGCTGAACTAGTGCCAATTACTTCAGGCAAGAATTTCATAAGGGATAAAAAAGAAAGACAAAGTGAAGTCGCTCCTGCAATTAAGAGCAATTAAACACTTTCTCTTACAAAATAATACCAAGACCAAAATGCAAGATTATGGATAACAGTGGGTCTGCGGTGAAAGAACCAGGCATATGGAAGTTAAATCGTGAAGAGTAAGGTTAAGCATCAGGGAAGACCCACAAGAAATATCAAAAAGATGATTATGAAGAGACTAGAATAACCAAAGCCAATCTATGAAAATTAAACCTTAAAAATGTTAACTAAGAAACAACAAATAGGAACGACTGCAACAAAGCAACAATAAAAATCAATCATCTGAAGTTATAGTAATAAAAATGTTGAGCAATATGTGGTCAATAAAGGAACAGAACAAGAAAGTAATAACCTGAGCAATATTAGAAGCTACCATAGCATGAAACAAGGAGGAACTCAAAAGAACCAGAACATTCAGTGAGATAATAAAATCATTTGCACACCTCACTCAACATCTGTTGCAACTCATCGCTTGCCTTAACAACTCTATCCCTGTCATTACTATCCACAACAAAAATTAGGCCTTGAGTATTCTGGAAATAGTGCCTCGACAATGGACGGATCTGCATTTATAGACAAATAGACTGCATCAAGAACTTCAATTAAAATAAAAAAAAATTTAAATAACAAGTAATATAACAAAATCATCGTGATATGATGTCACAGGTTGTAGCCAAAACACGCACCAATTTTGCATTGTCCGGAATTAGAAAGAGAAACAGAAAGAATTTGATGAAATTAAATTTGTGATTTTAAGGGTTGAGGAAAAAAGAATTCTTGTATGGGAAAGATCTCCTCGTGGGGTTCTGTCATTAGGCACATAATACTAATTAAGCACAGAACTGTGTATCATAACAGTTTACTTCACATTCAAGACAAAGGATTTCCCTCATCTCTAATAACCACGATAGCATATCATGTATTTTTCAGCTATATAAAACCCAAACTGTGACTCTTTATGAAAAACCTGTGTTTATATCCATGAACTGGATAAAATATGAGGTAAAATAATGAAAGAAGAAAAAAAAGGCACAAGCATTTCAACATATGCTGGACAGACCAATCCAGCTTTCTAAATCATTCTAATATTATATTTTCTAAGATATTTATACCTTGTCCTGACCACCAACATCCCACACAGTGAAGCTGATGTTCTTGTATTCCACTGTCTCCACATTAAATCCGGCAATCAACAATTCCTTGCTAATCAAAATCAAACATCATTCAATTATTTTGTTTCCTAATATTTATCAGTAACAAATGGATGACATAAAGAAACAGAGTCCAAGTAGGAAACTAATTTCACCATCAAACTCCACCTTTTGCAAGGTTAAGACCACCAAAAATCAGTTCAGCCAATCCAAAGTACAACACTCAAAAAAGGACCACTCATTAACAAAAAGGAAGCTAATATTCCTTCAACAATTATGGAAAATGTACCATCTCAAATTGAAAATAACATCCAGAACATGCAAGTAAAAACAAATTCCTTGATACCACTATTATTTTGACCAGAATTAACTATTTGCATAGTCTTTAAACTTCTTGATGCCATATCGAATTCAGAAATCAGAAGACAGACCAATTTCTAAATTTTGAAATCAATACACACAGCTGGATGAAATCTATCCAATTGGAATAGATATTCAAATCAACTCAAGCTGATACATCTGAATCCAGCACTCAATTATAAAAAAGAAAATATTCCTATATACACATTGCTAAGAAAAATTTAAAGATAAACAAGGTATTAAATATCCTCAAAAAGTGAAAAAGAGAATCTCATGGCCTTGATACTAAACCTTGAAACCTCACACTTCTCTAAATTTCTCTTTTAAATTTTCCAAAAAATCGCCACGTATCTTTCTTATAAATCAAAAGAGACCTTCCCGCTGGGAAGGTCTCTGCCCCAAATTCCTAAACCAAAAGTATCCGCGAGCAATAAGGCCAAAGCTTATAGTCGGCAAATAAAATTTTTCGGAAAAGAATCCGGCATCAAAGCCATTGATCACATAAATAAAAAAGTTAGAACCAGAAAATGAAAACCACAATGTATAAAAAACAAGGCATCTGAAAGTACCAATGGTAGGGATGGTAGTGACGATCTCTCCAAGCTTAAGCTTATACAAAATGGTGGTTTTACCGGCTGCATCAAGAACCACCATCAGAATTCGCATCTCCTTCTTAGAAAAAAGACGACTGAACAGCTTTGTGAAGGTCAACCCCATCTTTGCTTTTCTCTCTAGCTCACCTGTGAAGGAAACCAAAATCAACAAATGTGCTCGAGTATAACAATCAAAAAACTAATGGGATCTATATTTTACCTGTGAACAATTATTTGGTTATTCTTTAAAAAAAAAAAAAAAAAAGATAAAGGCCTCTTTCAATTCAAATAAACATCCGTTCTTATTCCCGTCTTTGTTTATTTTATTGACCTATTACGTGGTGAACTTGATCTGAACCACCGAAACACCTGGTAAAAATAAAAATAATAATCTTTATTAATATGGAATTTGTTTTTAAAATTATTTTATTAAGGATGAATTTTGGTGATTATAAACCAATCCCTAATAATAGAATGGATTGTAGATTACCACATTCTCATAACTCAATCAACGTCTCATGATTTCGAATTTGAATGTTCTCCGTATGAAAAAAATCAAATCGATGAGTTAAAACCTTGAACTTCCCTTTCCTTGTCCCTGCAGAATAGAAAATTTTCAAACATAACGGGAAAATCATAATCATATCCATGAACTGGAGAAAATATGAGGCAAACACATTTATTAGAATCCACAACTCAATTATAAAAAAGATCGAATTCCCATATACACTCAACCCCAACTCTGCTTTCTGTCCAACTAACCTGTAAACAAACCAAAATCAAACCTCCTCAGTTGACCATTCCTGAAGTTTCTTCCGACTTCTGGAAAAAAAATGTCAAAACACATCTTCAATGGCTGACCATGTGAAATTATAAATTCTCTCCTCAACAAACAGTTGATTTATGTAGCTTAAAATTTCTTAAAAGAAACTTGGATGAGTGAATTTCAAAATTGTAATGGTGTTAATGAAAGGTTAGTCAGAATCGCGGGAAAATTTGGCATGCAATTAAGAGTTTTAAATTTATATCTGATATATGTTTTTGTTAATTTTCTGTTACGTTTGTACCCTTAATTCTGTTATTTTTTTACATTTTTTGACCCAGCTATGGAGCCTAAACTTAGGGGGTATGTGGTAATTGCAGCACTATTTCAAATAAGCAAATTCTTTTTCAAAATTAAGCTTTCAATTTCAATAATTTATATTTGATTTTTTCTGACTTGTTTTCTCCGGACACAAAATTAGCAATGGCTTGTTCGGTTTGGCTTCACTCGTCTTCTCTTTCACACACTCTGCTTCCAGTTCTCTGCCGCCAAACTACTATCTCCGCTGCTTTCCTACGGTTCAACCGCCTCTCCTCCGCTGCGCGCTTCTTCTCCGTCTCCATTGACCGGACCAACTCTCGGGTTCTCGCCCAGCCCAAGCGCCGCGATGGTTCCTTAGCACTCAAAGATGACCTAGTCGCTTCTCGTAAGCAAAATCACTCTTAAATTTTATTCTGTCTTTTTTAGTTTTAAGTTTTTTCTTATGATTGTTTTTTTCCTTTTCAGCGGCTGATCTTCATTTTGAGCCGCCGCTGAAAATTGTGAAGTATCCGGATCCGATATTGAGAGCGAGAAACAAAAGAATTGTCACGTTTGACAATAATTTGAAGAAATTAGTCGACGAGATGTTCGATGTTATGTATAAGTGAGCTTTTTATTTTCCCTGTTTTACACATGAGCTTGACGAATGTTTTGCTGTTTATGACTACACTCTTAATGATATTAAATGCAGTAAGACAATCACTTGTAGACATTATAAGCGCAAGGTGTGAGGCTACAAGCTATATGTAGAAGTTATGTTATTGACATGTTATATTAGGAAGATACTTATGAATGGGATAAGAATCAGAATTTGAATTTTCTTTATAACTTCCGTGGTTGTGTAGCTCCTTTGTTGCATTTTTTGTTACTAGTTTGAATTTGTAGCTAGCATTTAGCGACAGTATAATGTTAAGTAAATAAGAAGATTAGCATAAATATAATTAACATAATGAAGTTATAAGATTACAAGAAGTGTAGTGGATTTTCTTCCAAATATGTGTATTGCTTCCTAATCTGACTAGAGCATTATTGGAATTAAGCCAATTATTTTGCGGGAGGATACTGACTTCAGCTATAGCTGCTTAGTTTTTGGGTAATGATGTTTTTAGACATTGGCTGGACAATGAAGTTTGTCAAGAAGTCCTATAAATTATGTACTAGTTCTGTTTTCTAACTGAGGTCTTTTTACTATTGGATGCTTATAAAGGTCCTTGCTATTTACAGGAATGTGAACAATTGTTGTTGGCTTCCTTTTTAACAGAACTGATGGCATAGGGCTTTCAGCACCACAAGTAGGAATGAATGTACAACTTATGGTGTTCAATCCAGTTGGTGAGCGTGGTGAAGGGGAGGAAATTGTTCTCATTAATCCAAGAGTTAACAAGTATTCAAAGAAAAAGGTGCTTTTTAATGAAGGTTGCCTATCCTTTCCTGGAATCTATGCTGATGTTCAGGTGCTCACAAATTCTTGGCTTATGTGCTTACTATCTTTTTCAAGTGTTAGTTCTGTTTGGTCCAATCAGCAGACTGTGGATACTTTGAACTTCCTGCTGATTTGCTTTATTTTTCCTCACTCCTACATTTATTTCTCTTTTGTTCTCCTTGTTGTTTGAAAATGTTTCAGATAAAAAGCTAAATTCTTTTTTTTTTTTTTGGAAACATGTATGTATCTCGCTCAATGTGTCTGTTTATTTTCTGTACTGCTTAAACTTTTGTTGTGAGCTTCCTGGAGAAAACGTTAGTTCTTGATTCATCTTTGTGTGTTTAAGAAGAAAAAGTGTGGTGGTGGCAAGGTCTGTCTCCAACACAGCCAGTTTAATAGAAATATGAACTCCTTTTTTAGCTATTTTTTTCTTTAGATCACAAGCTGTTTTTGTTCTTTTGTATTAATCTTAAGACAATGTATAAAGCTTCTCATTTTTTTCATATGCAGAGACCAGAATCTGTAAAGATCAATGCTCGGGACATTAATGGTGCTAGGTTTTCATTCAGTTTGTCTGGTCTTCCTGCACGGGTATTCCAGCATGAGTTTGACCATTTGGAGGTTTGTGAGCAAATTTGACGTATTATTTCTGTTGAAGAATGAATGATTTTGTCCTAACATATGTATAAATTTGTCATAACCTTGGTTTGTATGCTCTGGATTAATATATATTGCAAAATGAATTATTATAATTTGATATTATTATATTATTATTTTATTCACTTGCAAAATATTTTTTGTATGGATAATCTAAAGGGCCATAACTCTGTGAATTTCCTACTTGTTACCTTGCATTGATCTGCTTTAATGACCAAAATTTCACCAATGCATTTTTAAAGGTGATGAATGACTTCTTTTTGCTAAAATCTCTTATAAATCTGCAGGGAATTTTGTTCTTTGATAGAATGACTGAAGAGGTTCTTGACAGTATTCGTATCCAGTTACAGGTTAGCAGAATCATGACTATGATTGCTGTGTTTACTGATCAGATGAGAAAATTTTGTATTTTTAATGATGGTAATATTATAGTCTAGCATATAAAGACAAGATTATACCTGGACAAAATGTAGAACTTTGCTTTCCCACTGCTTCGAAACTATATACATAGGCCAGAATGGGCAAGCTTCTTCCATCAGCAGCAAACAACGGTTTTTCAGTCCATTACTAATTTTCTTTTTAAGGTTGAAATCTCTGTTGTCTATGGTGGTTTCTTGGATCTGTTTATTGGCTGGAAGCAGTTATATTATAGTCAATAAACTACCAAGCCATTTCCATCTCTCATTACTTTTGGCAAGGATTTACTTCCATCAATGAATTGTTGACTTCATATAATCATTTTCGCTACTGAGATTTTGGGTTAATTTAAGAAAGACCAGATTGCTTTAGTTGTGTTATGTGAACACTAAACTCTCTCGTTCACATACACACATGCACGCTTGCATGTTACAATTTGTGAAATAATGTTTAGATGACTAGTAAAAAGTTTATTAGGTCTACTAAAGAGCGAATGTGAGGTTTGGTTTACAAAGTAAAACATCAATGTGTGAATCAACAATCTACTAAGTACCAGTGATGCTTAATAAACCAGCACATATTTAATCGGAATGTGTTTGAAATGTACAAGATTTCCCTCAGTGAACTGTGGAAGTACCAGACTAAGCTGCGACAAACCTAACAGAATCGATAGGCTGTACTTGGCATGCCGGGCAACTCTGCACATGAATCTTAGTTCTCAGTCTCACTCTAACTGTGCTGAGTGTTATCATACATGAGCTATCATTTCATAAAAATGGGTCCCACACACACGACTTCAAAAGTTTTAGCCTAACACGGAAGCATGACCCAGTATCTTGGTGAATTTAAAAATTCTTGTTGACAATTCTCAAATCATTTTGTTTGTAGGGGTTTTTGTTTTGTCATTCCACATGTAAGTGAAGACACTATGTGCAGTATGCTGTCCTGATCTTTTAATGGTCAGGATAAATATGTTTTCTTCCCTAACGCTGATGTAATTTTTCAGGCCTTAGAAAAAAAATACGAAGATAAGACTGGGTTCCCAAGCCCTGAAAGGGTAGAAGCACGTAGGAGGAGGAAAGCTGCTGTTGGTTTTGGAAAATCATAAATATACAATGGGCCTCCTCAAATGAATCAGGCTTCACATAAATTGTAAACTGATAATTTTTATTCATTGCCACCTGAATTAAAAATTAAACTTTGTTCTTATTTTGTTGTTTTATATTGAATAGGATTGGCAAGCTTAGGTCTGATTCTGAACATGTAGCACTCAAAAACTTGCCGAACAGAAATGATTACTGAACACATTAAAAACAAAAAGCAGGTTTATCAATACCAGATTATGGTTTAACATGCTTTTCAGCATACTCTGGCAAATGAGGACAAGGAGTAACAACGTTCTATTTGTGCGCCTTGTCTTTGCTCTGTTCTATGTTAGCATTTTTTTTAGTAATATGATGAGAATTGAGTGTATTCTCGCATCTGTAGATGTTTATGTGGCAAAACTAGATTGCATTCTTTTTATACAATTTACTCTGTCACTTCTATATTCTGTTGCATTTATTCATTTCAAGCCATCAGTGTATTGCAATCTTTAGATTGTTTTTGGTGGACACATGTATTCTTCTATGTTTTCCAGTGCTTTGTAGCATTGGAGGCACTAGTGATATGAAATGGCTAGTCTTCATTTCAGCTGGTAGTGAAAGCCATAGAGAAATCAATTAATATTAGATATTCTGTGATGGGGATCTGACAAATTAATAGATAGAGAGATAATAAGGGTCTGAAATCCATCTTTATTTCTCAATAATCATAATCAAGTCCAAGAAATGATAATTACCTAGGCCTCCTATTTTTTAGGCCCAAGATTTGGTTAGAAAATGAAAAACAACCGGCTTGAAAATAAAATTAACATAAAAATCCTAAGGAAATGGGAAAATAATATTAAATCTTTAACATCTCTTGGTTGTCCTATATCATTTTTTTGTGTGATAACAGATTCAACTTACTTAATTTATGTACTTTCCTTTAAAAGAACATACAACACCTTTTGTATTACGCTTTTAGAAATTACAATGTTGTGTAATATGCTGCTATAGGAACTGCAGTATCCCTAACAAAAGTTCTTGTGTACTACAATGAATTGACAGTGGCATCATCTTTGACACTAACATGTGCCGCTGCTATGAAAAGTGGCAGAGCACGAAATCATTCCCAGGCTGATTCTAGCAAGAGTCACGGTTGTAAGGAACACTAGATTTTGAGGGTGTGGCAGTTTGCAAACAGGTAATTGGAGGTACAATGCTTGCTTTCATCTCTCCATATGCTTTCCAACAGAATGGTTGCTGGTACACTTTAGATGGTTTTACTGCTATGGTAGTTAGAGATACAACACTGCATGGCAAGTTGTCACTGCAAGCAAAGTGCATAGTTTATATCAGATATAGACACAGCTGAACTTTCATTCTGGCATTTGCTCTTGTCACAGTAGTATTGATCAACCATGATTGGAGTTATAACCTCTGAGACTTGAATGTTTGGGAACATTACTTGTTGCACAGTGCCTGAGCCTCCCTGCCAGTTAGAAACAATAAAAAAAAAAGGCTCAAGCTGGGCTTCAGATCTCTAAACAGATTCACAAGGACAGTTATATTTTGATCATTTTGTACTCTTTGATGTTATTTGCACATGCATCATTGTAGGTGGAAATTTGGGTGATGATAAGTTGTTCATACCTGCCATGTCTTCATTCAGACACCAGTTAATGTGTTCTGCATTTTGACATCTCGAATGGTTATGTTTGGAACACATGCTTTGGTGCTGTCCTCCTTTAAAATGCAGTGTGAACTCACTATTGTTTGTGATTGTAAAAGATGAAGTGTGTTGGAGGTCTAGAGTTACCACAAGCAAAAGTGCTGCTATAAATGATCTCATTTTGGGAGTTCTGCAGGTGGATTCCATCTGTGTTGCTGCTGTCACCTGGAGATGAAGTTGTGAAACTGGAAACCTGAACACTTGTGCAGGCACCAAATTTGAGGTGGGTTTGCCGGCTGTCTTGAATGGTTATGCCCGTAACTGTCACACTGTTACTTCCATAGACCCTTAACGCCTGCACAAGAAGGGCGATCCCAGAAATAGGTAACTTCTTCATCTCAAAATTATTCCCTGATTTTCGTTAGTTTTAGAATGGATAATCACTGTCGGCTTGGTTCTGGGCGTCTTTGCACCATAATAAGAAACAACATAATAAAAATAATCAAGGCAAGGCTCTTAAAACAGTGCATTTCCACCATGTTTATGGCGCGGGGGAGAGAGAGAGAGAGAGAGAGTTGATTTTGGCATCAAAGATGAGTTGGAATTCGTTAAATCAGTTGCCCAGATATTTCTATATATCATAAAATTGAATCGATTTCTATATAGAATTTTAAATCAGTTGTCCAGACATCCATATATAATGTATTCGATTTTCATAAATTAGTGCTCATTTTTTTAAAGTACTGTCTTCTCCCTCTACTGCAAAATCGAATTGATTTCTATAGATAAGGTGATACAGCAGTAATTAGGAACCAAGCTACTCTTTTGATTTTGTATGGCAGGCTGCTTGTGACTTGTTCTCTTAACACATGGACTGTTACTTAAAAGCACTTCTTTCCTAATACCAGAGCTACCTAAACGACACCGTTTCTACACTACCTGCCATTTTCATGCTTGCCTAGCATTGCGATTCCAAGGCTACACCTCAATAACAAAAATTTTCACATATCCATACGCTTCGATATAAACCAATCGAACAGTTCCAATTTATCAAGCCCCTAGACTTGACATACAATCGCCATCTTTTCTTGTCAGATAAAATGAGGTAGCCACGTGACAAAATTCAACAACGTAATGTAAGTCAGTTACTGCTCTGCTCGATCCAAAAAAATCCAAAGACCTAATTTAATATGAGATTTTTATTTTTTTTTTTCGGTTTAATAATAATATTATTGTTTATATTTTTAGATTAGTTTTTGCGAAGAAAAGTTAGGGAGTTTCTTTTTGTTTCTTCTTTCTTTTCTCTCAGCGTTGAGCTCCGTTTATTTGCAGCTTCACTTCACAGGTAAGCTTGCTTCTGTGCTTAAGAAATAAAGTTTTGGGTTAATAGGAAACGCCAACCTTACCTCAGCTAGTGATCTTCTTTTGTGTTTTTTTTTTTTTTTTTTTTAATACGAAGGGATCACTGTTGAAGTTTAATTTATTTTGTATACGTTGGAATTGTTTCAATCAAAAATAGATTTTATAAAAAAATATTCGAAGGGTATGTTTGTTTAAATTTAAAATATTCACTTGTATCTTTCTAAATCACAATCATCAATCATTATAATTTTTGATGTGATAGTTTTTTAAATAAAAAATTATAATTTTTCATTAACAATTACAATTTTTTTCTTATGTATATGTTATAAAAATCTGTTTTTTAAATACATAATTTTTCAATCTTGAAAAATAATTTTCAACTTTGAACTTTTTTATATTTGAAAAATTAAATATTTGATTCTTTGTGTTATTTATTAAATTTTTCATTATTTATTAAATATAAAAAATTTTAAAATTTGTCATATCTATTAAAGCTATTTGTAATTAATCTTATAACAATATAAAGAAAAGATGAAGCAAATATTACTTTAAAAAAACGATTTACGTGTTTTAAACTTGTAAACATTACTCTTTTTTATCATTAAACTTTAATATTTTTTTTTTAGTTTTTTTTTTTTTTTTGGTGGCTTTCAAATATCAGTTGCAATCATTAACTATTTTATTCAACAGTAACCACCTTTGGATTTATAGTAAGGTTAAATTCAAATTGAATCAAATACGAATATATATATGTTTTTATTTGGTTATATATTCATGTTTGATTCGTTCGTTATAGATTCGTTTGTGTTTGGATTTGTATTCATCGAATTTTTTATATTGAAGTTCAAATTTGGATTCGGATTTAGATTAGAGAGTTGGGTTCGCATTCTATTTGTATTTATGTTCATATTTGTGTTCGATTTGTATAGTTTGTATTTATATTTTATTAAAAATTATAATTAAAAATTTTTTAATTTAAGTTCTGATTCATATTTGTGTTGGATTTATATAATTATTCGACTTAATATTTATAAATTCTCAAATCTATAATTCAGATTCATATTCGTATTTTGATTTAAATAATTTATTTTAAATTCATTTAAATTGAATTTAAAAACAAATCTAAACATAGTCGGTTTAAATTCAATATTAATTTATAAACTAAAATAATTATTAAAGTAATCTTATCGTTCAATTTGCTTCCCTCCAAAGGATTAGAAACACTCCAGTTTGTTATTTTGATTTGTGAACCTTTGCAAAGAAGTGTTTTAACTGATCAAAGTTCAGCGCGTGCAGGCTCAAATGACAAGCATTTACAGCAAAATAGACATACTTGGTTGAATAGTGAGATCAGTTGGAAGCCCAGAACATAAAATCTATACAGGGCAAACCCATCCAAGATCATTTTATCGAAGTTATTTAACAGAAAGCTCGAACATAAAAGCTCTTACCAGCAAAAATGGCGACCGGAATTTGAACAGCACAGAAATAATCAGCTAATTTCCAACGCCTTCTCCGCCTTTAACTATGATAACGGGACACTGAGCATGCCGTGAGCAATAAACACCCACTCTACGTTTGTTTTGATTTATTAAAAATCTGCAAAACCAGATTAGCAGTAATTGATATACTCAAGTAACACAAATTAATGCAGACATGTATATTATACCTCTGAAAAGATTGGACATTTCTTCCACTTCCCATGACGAGGAGATCAGAATTCAGTCGTTTCACTTCATTGCAAATGGCTGTTTTCGTATCAAGCTCTTGAATGATCGATGTGATGGCAGCAACCTACGACCGTCTATTAAAATGACTAGATTCTGTATATGAGGAGACTGGAATTGAATGAAATTTTAATCAATTAAATTAAAATTACCCCAATCTGATGACATCTGTCACGAAAATCTTCCAGCATCTCAATGGCTCCGGCATGTTCTCGATTTGCTGCCCACAAGTAATTATTTATGATCGGATTCAGGAAGACAAGCAAATGATCAGATCGTGTTTAGTTCTTGAGGTTTTTCTTCTAGAAACGCAGAATTCTTTGATGTAATTAACCCTGAAGCTTGAATTTGGCAGCATTTTTTCCCTTGAATTTCTTGGAAGATTTAACTATTTTTCCCTCACTATCTCAAGAACCAGACAAATATTTGACTATTCTTCCTTCGCTTCTCAAGAACCAAACAAAGATTTAGCTATTTTTCTTCACTCTCTCAAGAACCAAACAAAGATTTAGCTATTTTTCATCAATCTCTCAAGAACCAAACAAAGATCTGACTATTTTTCCGTCACTCCCTCAAGAACCAAACAGAAAAATAATTTTATATTTTAAACACACAATTGCTCACTATAAAGTAACAAATGTACGTACAAGCGTCAGGATGTTGGACGTGGAGGAATTGAAGGTTGAAACGAGCAACGTTCGATCGGATGATGTTCTCAAGAATCCAGTCGAAAGCTGCTCTGCTGCTATCCGAGGCGTTCGGGTACCCTTTCTGGATCGATTGGGCCACTGCCACCATTATGCGAGTCCTCTCTGGCTGGTTCTCCATTTCCTGTCAACCCGCTCACTTCACTGAGATTTTAGTTCAAATGTTAATCTTTAAATACGTTCTGGGATTAATTTCAATAGTTTAAACGTCTTCATGTCGCATTATGCAAACATTATAATAAATTATTAATTTATTTTAAAATTTTAAAATATTAATAATAATACTTTTATTAGAATATAAATATTATTTTAAAATATATAAAGGAAAATTGAAATTATACTTTATTTTTGTTAAAAATTATTATATTCATTTCATATATTTTTAAAATATATATATATCCATAATATGATGTTTATATTTTAAAATTATTATTTTTGTTTAATTTTTTTAAAGAATAATTATCATTTTAAAATTATTGAATAACATATTTAAATTTTAAAAATATCCAAAAAGCTTTTAGAATTCTACAAGTTTTTTTGAAATTAGACTAACACTCTTTATATTTTTTAAAATTATATTTTACTAATTTTTTTATTATTTTTAATTGAAATTAATATAAATTATTATACAAAAATTATTTTGACAAAATTTTGGGATAAAATGTTATCTAATCTCTTTTATCTTTTCATTAATTTTAAAAAAAATTGAACCAATTTTGTCAATAAATTTAATAAATAGATGAAATATTGGTTTTTTTAAATTTAAATAATGAAAGTCTCTCCTTTCGTCAAGCTTTAGTTGAATTTCTTGTGTCTTAATTTGATTCATCTATTAAATATGATTGTTTTTGCTACAAAATCTATTTTCCAATTCCCTGGAGACGTAGCATCAGTGACAACATAGTTGGTCACATATCGAACAAAATACAGGACAAATGTTCCAAAATTAGTTTTTGATTTTGTTTAGTGTAACATGATTGAAACATTATGTTTTTCTAGGATTTATCGAATAATTATAAGGATTTGGTTTCGACTCGCTTTTCTTTGAAAAAAAAAAATCTATTATCCAACCCTATTTTAATGAATATATCCATATGATATAATTTGTTGGTTAAAATGCCAAACGACTTATTCCTACCCACGGTTTACGTAAATAATAAAGTTTCATTTAAAAATTTTAAAAAAATTAAATATCTATCAATTGATTAAAGTCAACAGTTAAATTTAATGGTCAATCATTAAATTTAACTAATTAAAATGATTTTTTGTCTTTTTGAATAAAAATAAAAAATTAATTTTAATTAAAATAAAAATAATAAAAAAAATTTAGTAAATTAATAAAAAAGTTTAAAAATCAATAAAGTATTATAAAATTTAAAAAATTTAAAAATCAATAAAATTTAAAAAATTTAAAAAAAAACCATAAATCTAACCAAATGACTAAAAATAATCACTTGATTCTTAAATTTAACGGTGGTCTTTTTTAAAATTTATTTTATTTTATATATTTTATAATTTTTATTACTTTAAAATTTAAAATTTATTGTTATTATAATATTATTTTATATTAAAATTTATTCTAATATAAATATATTTATATTCTTAAGAGAGTATTTTAATTATTTTTTAAAATATTAATAAAATTAGATAATAAATAAGTATTTTGTTTTTTTAAATTTTTTAATGAAAATCTATCATTCAGAAAGACCTTGGATGAGAATAAATCGTTTGCCCTGATTAAAATTGTATAATCCCTTAGCCGATTAATGTAATTAAATACTCTAAATCCAGTAATTACCATGTTATATTATTTCTTCTGTGTTGCCATCCATTTACCGGCCTCGCACTGACGAGAGTGGCGTAATTCCCGAAGCGCAATCTGCCTTTGAGCCGCTTTTTTATTAACAGTGCTGACAGGACAGTCGGCATTCTTCAAACAGTATTCACAGGCAATCTCGCCGCCCCGATTCTTAAAAAATCTAGAAAAAAAATAATAATTATTAATATATAAATAATATCAAAATAAAATTAAAAATAATGCATACCTTAGAAAAGAAGCATGTGTTCTAGTTCCCATGACGAGGAGATGCGCATTCCCTTGAGCGATCCATGAGAATTTAACCAGCTAAAACCATTAATTAACGAATTTTAATTAATTAATTAATCATGGTTTAATTGAAGTAATTAAATCTTCTAATCAATCCATTATTACCCCAATCTTAAGACATTCAAATTCAAAATATTCCAGCATGTCAAGCGCTTCTTCGTGTTCTGCATCATCTGCCCAAACACAGTCGTTTTACATACAATTATCAGAAATTGATCAGATCCATCAAAAAAATTCTTTCGTTTCACAGAAATTTTGAGCAGTAGTATTGATTAAATCAATCGACTATTGATGATTTTTCTTGACAAAAGGTGCTTTTCGATTGAATTTCTCGGGAAAGTTTGGCAGCCTCAAGATTTAATTGTTTTTCCCTCCATTTTCCCGAGAAACAAACAGGAAAAATAATAATCCACAACACAAGTATTCTCTGCAAATTGGTAAAACAGAATCCAAGAAGAGAAAGAGAATAAGTACGTACTAGTGTTTGGATCTTGGACGTGGAGAAATAGAAGGTCAAAACGAGCAACGTTAGTTCGAACGATGTTCTCAAGAATCCAGTCGAAGGCTGCTCTGCTGCGTTTCGAAGGGTTAGGATACCTTTTCTCCTTTGACTTTGTTACCGTCATCAATAAGTTAGTCTTCCCCTGGCCGTCCATTTTTAATTAATTAAGCTCACTCAGAAATTAGCAGTAACTCAGTGAGTCAACTCTCTCTCTCTCATTCTTTTTTAGCTCGGATAATGATTAACGACCTGGTGTTTGCTAACGTGCACCCAGTTAGTTATCTGATAACGGCCTCACCCGCCAAGTCCACTCTCAGAAACGCTGAAATATAGAGTGTTAAATTTACTAAAATGTCTATTTTAGGCGGCCATGCGCAACTTTTGTGAAATCTCGAGGCTTTTTATTGTTTATTTAAATTTTATAATAAAAATAATATATATGAAATAAAAAAAATAAAGTAACAAGACTTCAACATTTTCAACTTTTAAAATAGGTTTTAACCAACAAAATTGAAAATTTAAAGGTGAGGAGTAAATCAAGGATTTTAAGGATTTCGAACCGAACCAGTTTGGGTTATGTTATATACATTGAGCTGGAAAGCTAGATCAATAATTTTTATTTAAATTGTCGGTAAGCCTGGTCCACTTATCTTTAATTCTCTTTTTTAATTATTTTAGGATAAGCTTGGGCCTACCTTCAAAAAGCCCAAAGTTTGTGTTTGATTCGACCAAATTATTTAAATCCATTAAAATTAAATTATTGAGTTTTTATGCCTTAGCAAATAATGATGTTATATCGAAAATGAAATCTTCTAGATCAATAAATTATTTTATTAGCTACATGGGAAATTTAGAACATTAATATTAAAATCGAATCAAATTAAATTAGGATGTTATAGTTGTCTATATTGGTAGAGACTAGAGTCATCATGCAAGAAACTTGCAACTTTATAGTGACTTATCATTAAAAGGGAACTTGAGCCCTTGATAATATTGTCGGGGCAATATTTTAAGAGATTTTTAAAAATTTTTTTTTTTTTCGCAAAAGGTTATAGGAAGTGTTTCGATTGAAATTGAAAAGGAAAAAAAAAAATTTGAAAAATTAAAAGGATTTTTGAAAAATTGGAAGGAGTTTTTCAAAAACCTTTTTTTTACTTAATGGTATCCTCTGCCATAATCTTTTAACCTTTCATTAGTTAGATTAATCTAAAGGACTATTTTGTAATTAGATTAAAAGATTTATTAATAGGTTTGTACTAAAAATTACTATGGATGGAATTATTAAACATAAAAAGACTCAAAATGATTCTTTTTATAAAATAATTTAATTATTTATTTTATTTTTAATTTATATTATTAATATAAAAATATAGTTAATATAATATTATTTAAATAAGAGTAAATTCAAACCTTTTGTCTTTGGTAAGACTGAATCTGGCCTCATCGTTATTCGCAAGAATTTTTTTGGTGGCTTTATATTTCTTAAATTGTTTAAATAAAAATTAAATTTGATTTAATATTAGTAAAGAAAAGAGAGGAATTTTAAGGGTTAAAGTTCAGATTATGAAGGAGTAAATAGGAGCAATTTTATAATATAATATTTTTCTCCTGCTTAAACTATTAGGTAACATTAATTGTTTTAAAATTATTGAATATTTTCAATAATAGATTGAAATTCAATCTAATGGTACAAAAACAGAAACTTTATCTTTGTGTCTTTGAATAGATCATAATCATTTATTTAGTGGAAGCCAGCTAATATAGAATTTAAGTGGGGGACAAACATATGACACAATCACGTGAATACACAGAGATATTAAGGCCATGTTTGGTCGTAAAACAAAAAAGAAAATTTAATGATAAAATTGAGTTGAATAGTTTAAATTTAATAATTTAAATCGAATCAAATTTAAATTAAATCTTTAAAATCATTTTTGTATGTGCCGAAGTCTTTTGCCATCGTGGCCTTGCTACATGGGAAACTAACAACATTTGGTAACACCTGCAGAAAATATAGCTAATGATCATGTTAAAGAAAGACAACTTTATTTCACATCAAGCTGTAACACATGCATGGCATGAAAATTATAGTAATGTTAAATTTGAAGTAAATTAGCATTTTCTTTATTATTTTATGGATTGACAACCTTCCCTAACTTATTTTAATGGTAATTTTAGTGTTTAATTTATCATTGCAAATTAAGAAGAGTCCTATTGATGCATATGAAAAGGAATGTTTGTCTTTTATCAATAATTTGTTATTGATAGTATCTAAAAAATAAAAATATACATTTTCCAATTCAACGATTTGAGAGTGTCATTTCCAATGGTATTCCCTTATGATTAAGTAGTTGTGTTATAATGATTAGTTGTGTTATAATGGCTAACTGATTAATCATGTTAAGATTTGCATGAAGATTATGATAGATTGATAAAAAATTCTTCGTATTTGAGCACATAAACTGCATCTTTGATGAAAATGCTAGTAAACATTTATAACCACTGTAAACTTGTGGCCATAGTAGGATCAGATTGAAATCTAATTCAAGTGATTCAGTTTAGAAGTATAACTATTCATATTAAAGGACATTGAGATTGACATATATTTATGTTTCAACCTTGAGAGATACAATTTCATGAATGAATAAAATTGCAAATCAACTATTAAGTTGTTAAAGCATAGAGTTGTTCATTGACGCTCTGCTGATTATGTACTTATGATGTTTTGTTAGGGATCACTCATGATTCGTTTTCATATTCAACCTAAATCTAGATGTTATTAATGTAGTTGAGAGCTTGTGGATCACACAAAACAAGAGTTCGTCAAACTCTAGAAACATAGAATTTATTGATCCTAGTGGAAGATGTATTTGAATGATATTACTGATGACTTGCCAAATCTGAACAACTAAGGTTGAAACTCAAGAATGGATTTTGGGCTAGCATACAATTGTGCATAATCAACTACATACCTGTGCATCATCACTAAACGAATAAGATCTATGGTGTTTATTGGACCAAATTTAGATAAGATCAAATCCAATTCAAATTTGGATGACTTGGCCTAGTCATGGTCGTGTATTATCCTAAGTTAACAATTGTTCGTTATCGTTACTTAATGCCTAAAGATCAGATTGATTACGAATATCATGCGATATGATAAACACCAAATGCATGATCATGCATATGACATACATGCCTGTGTATCGTGTCTTCTATAAAAAGACACGATTCTTCTACATCCAAGAGTTTTTGCCAAAACATGTGAGTGCACACTTATGTATTTACACCATCTCACCTGATCACTTAAAGAAGCTAGCACTTTGAATCTGATTTGGACCTCCAATGACTCATACTCTGTGTGGATTACCAAGACACTATCTCTTGAGGATTGGAAAGCAAATATCTTGCCACGTAAAAATTGGTAAAGTCATGAATGCAGGAATAGGTTTATTAAAACTCCCTATGATTGTTTTATACCAAGTTTTATTACTTATATATATGAACATGATATGCAATTAGGATGATCAAACTTTATATTGGGTTTTATTAATTTCAAAGTTGTATGATTTTCATTGTTGTTGCCCTTTTGGCGATTGATTGCACCTTTACATTTTCCCCCTTCCAATTGCTTTAAAAAATTGGGAGCATAATTATCTGTAGACTTGTCTTTTTAGAAGGAGGAATCTAACCTTAAATTTCCCTTTTCTATTATGGATAAATGAATGTTGTGCAAATTATTGCCTTTCACCTGTACAAAAAAGAAGACAATGAAATTTAATATATGAATATTGTCTAAATCTTCACTAGAATATTAAAAAGTGTCTCAAACTAGATAACTCATTGTCTTATTACCTGATGTACATCTCTTTAATTGATCGCTAGGAGCAAATTCTCATTTTATCAAAGGCTACCAAAAAACTTAAGAAGTTAAAGACTTAATTGCTTTCAAGACGTGAGTATGGCCAAGTAAAGGTAGAACAAAATCCTAATTGTCCAAATCAGCCATAAGATGTATGTTGAGTCATCCAATGATGCAAATGAAATGTGTTAAATCAAAAATTTCGAAAAAACTAAGTGAATTAACTAGCACGTGACATAAGACATACGAAATATTAATTGTAGTAGTCAAGAAATAATTGCCACAATATATTCTTAAAGATCTTGTATCTTTATATGTTGTCCATCTGTGCATAAAGCAAAATATTTATTAAGTCATGTCCACACTTAAAAAACTAAGACAATTATTATATGAAAAAACTTCTTTTTAACCAAACTTGTAGATAGACACTGAAAGATGTGACTAGCTATAAAAATAATAACTAGATACCTGATTGTAGGTAGACAGCTCTCCTCTTGAAGATCTTGAATTCTATATGTTGTCCATTTGTGCAAAAAGGCAAAGAATTTATTAAGTCATGTCCATACTTAAAAAACTAAGGGCAATTATTTTATGGAAAAACTTCTTCTTAACCAAACTTGCAGAGGGACACCCAAAGATGTGACTAACTATAAGAATAACTAGGAATATGAGAATTCATATTGTTATAATGTTTACTTAATATGGAATTATCTATAGTCTATATCTTATATCTATGTTGTTGATACAAAAATACTTACCAACAACAAGTATGCAAGATTAGACCTTGCACATGGGAATGATGATGACCATTGGAATTAGCAGAGTAACATTATGTTCATTATATGATTTGAAAAGTAAACATGATGGCGACGAGATTTACTTTTTATGTGAGTAATAAAATCATGATGTGTTTAACATGGTTTTATTTACTACTTGAAAACGTGTAACCCCAATTATGTTACTAGAAAATTTCAGGAAAGAATTACTAAATATTATCCAAAATCCTCCTAAGAAGGATTTAAAGTCAAACTTAGCTATCTCATCAATCTTTGATAACCATAGGATGAAGAGGTAGGGTGACACGCAAATATGCTACATTACTTTACTAATACAACAATAAATCTAAATTTTTATACATATTCTTCTTCCACGAATATAAGATAATTACATCAAATACACAATCTTTATTTTGTAAGAAGTGATAGTTTTTTTTATGTAAACACGGGATAGAATAGAAAGACAATCTCATAAACGTTAAGGAATTAAACTGCTTAGTTGTGTATGTTTTATTGTTTTTTAGATGAAAAGACTTCTATCTACATTCTTAGATGCTCTACAAATAAGTTACATGTCTAATCACTGATTGAGCAGTTTGATGATGGCTAGTGGCTAGTCACCTTTTAGGTGTTGTTTTTATGAGTATTTCCAATGATAAGTTTTATCACATAACAACTATTCTCAATTTTTGGAATTTTACTAGAATTTAAAAACTTTTCATCTTTCTACATGGATATATTACACATGTAAACTTAAGGTATGCCTGTAGTATGTTGTGATAATGATGTTTTCATCTTACATTTAATATGTTATATGAATGATGTGTGTGCCTGTTGTTTCAATTTGAATTGTTGTTATGTCTTGTTGAGTCCATCTTATCTTCCTTGTTAGATTATTGATGCAAGTTACTAACTTGACTTGGACAGTGAAAATTATTTCTCTCTTAGTTCCAGGTTGCCTATATATACTTCAAAATAAACATATTATGGCTTCTTACCCTAATTTATTCTAAAGCTTTTGAGATTCTTTGATTTCTTTAAAACCTTAGAGAACTTTATTAAACCAATTTGTTCCCAACACAATACCACAATGTTCTCTACACCTATTGCTTTAAATATGAGTTTTTCTTGACTTCATATATGGTGTTTTTGTGTCTTATGTTGTTGTATTGTTTTACTTAGTATGTGTTTTTTTTTTTTTTTGGCACAATATCTAAATATGTTGCCTTGGTAGATTTTAGGGTCTATTACGTTTGGTAGGGTATGACCTCACTACTAAGGTTATTGAGTTGTGTTTTCTGTTAGGTTTGACGTTGGGAAAACTAATAGATGAATGTCATATATTTGTTAACCTCACTTTTTCTTATACATATGAGGTCGCCAGCTTGACACCTTCTCTAATTAATAAGAGAGACGAATTCAAAGAAAACAATAATATAGGTCTTCTCTGAAAGAGTTTAGCTTTTGAAGTACTTCTTCCAACCTGTTTATGTTTGAACAATAATGGATTAGAGAGAACCAAACTCAGTATCCAATGATGGTATCCACTATTTTCTCAGTCTCACCTTAAGGAACAATTGTAGATCCATGATGGATCACTAGTTAGGTAGAATTTTAGGTCGTATGCTCATAAGTGTCTTGCTAATATTTCTACTAGGAGAAGACCTTGATAGGAGATAATAGGTCTGAAGCATGATACGCACTAGAAAGAATTATGGCTCATGTGCTTAAGGGTATCATATTGTTGTCACTACTAGTGGAAATGGGTAGTAGTCATTGGAAATGTAAGACACCTCAGAAGGGTATTACTGTTCACTGTTTAATAAAATAATAATAAATAAATAAAGAAAATATGGTCAATAATACCCGACGGAAATGCTTAACTGAACTAAAATATCGCAGCGGAAATACCTGTGGTACATTGTATACATACATATATACATACCCAAATAAAACTTGCATATATTAAAATATTCGCGGAAAACATATACATGTGCATACAACAAAACTGAAGTAAACTGGATCCCAAACGGCAGCCATCTCCTCCTCCCAGCTCCCTACAACTCACCTGCAACAAGAAAGGAAAGTAGGGAGTGAGTGATAAAATCACCCAGTAAGCACTTCATATCCACTTACCCTAAACCAACCCTTCTCGAAGGATTCCACAACACCCCACACAGAACAAACTCCAACTGGCAACAATTCTGACAAACACACCTTCGCTGACCGGATACTACCTCATACCCAGTCGTAAAATACGTATATGAGTATACGTAAACAACCGAGAGTGAAGAGTAATCCGAACCGGACACTCGACCCACCAAACTCTGCTACGGATACTCATAACTGCACTGATCTGAACTGATACTGAACTGATGTAGAACTGATACCGATCTGAAACTGATACTGAACTGAAGCTTACGTGGCTTATCGTGTACTGTTCAATTACTGTTATTTACTGTCTTATCATTCGTTGAATGATATGCTGATGTGTCATATAACAATGACATGCTATGCAATAAGCTGAAAACATAGCTAGGCCTGGGCCTGCATACTGAAAATAGTTTTCTGAAAACTGTTCATGAAAACTAAGCTGTTGGATCCTGGGATCCCATAACTGAAAATCATGCAAAAGCTTTATCTGAAAGCTATGCAGAAAACTGTGTACCCTGGGGTACCTGATATGCTGAAAACTGTGCTGCGCAGACTGATGAATACAGGGATTCGGCACCTTGGCCATGTGAGTTTCCTCTGCAAACACGTGCCACAAACTGTATGGCCCACGTGATGCCATCAGGCCTCGGCCTGGAAACTGAACTGAGCGCCTCGCGCTATACTCATCTGATCCTCGGACCAGGAAAACATAAACTGCTAGCTGAGCAACCCGGCACACGCCAATACATAGGGCTAGTATTGAGTATATAACTCCTGGTGACACGGGTGCTAAAACTCACAAGTGCCCCATCGTATTCACCTCTGAAAACTGTGTTTTTCAACTGAAAACATGAATTCGGATCCTCGGATCCATCTCTGAAAACTCTGAATGGCATGCCATGTTATGCATATGCATATGATGCATCATGAAGTCTTAATTGAGCTCAATTACTGTTTACTATCCATTGGATAGGGTTTATTGTGCAAATTTCATAAATTAAAGCTTATTCTCAATTTTCTACCTGACGCACGGGCGTGCGTGAACTGCGTGAACTCGCACGGGACCGTGACCAAGTCGTGCATATGGTCGTGCGCGATTCTGGAATTTCAAAGCATTTCCTCACATTTCACTGGGTGCACGGGCGTGCATGAACTATGCACGGTCGTGACCCCTCAAATTAGGTCACGCACGGGCACGTAAACACGGCCGTGACCATGCAGAATACGCAGCGTGCACGGGCGTGCCCCTCGGGTGCACGGGCGTGCGTCCTGCTCTGCACCTCCATGACCACTCGGAATCAACACGATTCCGGCCACAAACACAACCCAAACTCAAATCAAGCATAAATCACATGCCAAACACTTCAAATACCCATGAATACTCTTCCAGCCACTCCAAGCCTCCAGCCAAACATCCAACTCAACACAAACATATAAAAGCATACTTTCTCGCACATGAGCATAAACACATACATAAATCATCATCCCAATCGTCTCAAATTGTCATCAACACACAAAGAGAATGTCACAAGCATGCTGGGAACGACTTTCATGCCTCAAACAAGCAACCAAACCAACCAAAATCGCAAGGGAAAGAGGAAAGAAGTGCCTACCTCTTGACATGCTTTCTCTCTCAAGAAGCTCACGAATCAAACTTGATTGGAAGATCAAGGAAGCTGCTCTCCACTTCTAGGGCGTGAATCCTCTGAAAATCGAAGGAAATTTGGGTGAAAAATGAGTTTGGAAACGGATAAACTCGACTTAAAGCGAAGACAGCTGGAAAAGTGCACATGCACGGGTGTGCATCCCTCATGCACGGTCGTGCATGGCAGGAAAATTGCAAAAATGTCATTTTCCCGCGCTCGCATGCAAATCCATCCAAACGGATCCATGCACAAGCCCTCAAACTCAACAAAACCCATAATTTCACCCCAAAACTCTCTCACAACCCTAGAAATCTCAGAAATCCCAAACTGAACCCAGATTAGGAAGCCGAAAAGACCAAACTAACCCTGGGATGTTACAATCTCTCCCTCTTATAAGAATTCCATCCTCGGAATTACCTGAAAAGCTCGGGATACTGATCTTTGATCTCAGATTCCATTTCCCACGTGGACTCTTCCACATTCTGATTTCTCCACAGAACTCTGACCAAAGGAATCTCTTTATTTCTCAGTACTTTAACTCTGCGGTCTATGATCTGAACAGGCATCTCCTGATAACTCAGATCCTCTGCCAATTCCAACTCTGGAAGCTCAAGCACATGAGAAGGATCTCTGATGTACTTTCTCAACTTAGACACATGAAAGACATCATGGAATCTGTCCATACTGGCCGGCAACGCTAATCTGTACGCAACTGGGCCAACTCTCTCCAGGATCTCATAAGGTCCAATGAACCTCGGGGCCAACTTCCCCTTCTTGCCAAATCTTAACACGTGACGGTAAGGAGCGACTTTAAGGAATACGAAATCCCCGACCTCAAACTCTAACTCCTTACGCCTCACATTCGCATAACTCTTTTGGCGATCCTGGGCCTGTTTCATCCTCTGCCTGATTACCCTGATCTGCTCAATCATCTGTTGAGTCATCTCTGGACCCACTGCTGCTGATACTGAGTCTCTCTCCCCAATCTCATCCCAATGCAAGGGAGATCTGCACTTCCTACCATAGAGTGCCTCGAATGGAGCCATCTGAATAGTTGATTGATAACTATTATTATACGCGAACTCCATCAATGGCAACAAGTCAACCCAACTGGTCTGGAAGTCTAAGCAACACGCTCTGAGCATATCTTCCAGAATCTGGTTCACCCTCTCTGTCTGACCATCTGACTGAGGATGATACGCTGAACTGAAATGTAAACGAGTCCCAAGTGCTCTCTGCAAACTCCTCCAGAAAGCTGACAAGCATCTAGAGTCACGATCTGACACAATCGCCTTGGGAACTCCGTGCAATCTCACAATCTCCCTGACATACAACCGACCCAACTGATCAGTTGACATGCCGTCTCTGACTGCAAGGAAATGAGCAGACTTACTCAATCTGTCCACTATGACCCAAATACCAGTATACCTCTCTCGAACCCTAGGTAATCCGGATATAAAATCCATGGAAATGCTCTCCCATTTCCACTCAGGCACACTCAAAGGCTGCAACAACCCTGATGGTCTCTGATGCTCAGCCTTAACCTGCTGACACACCAGACATCTAGCTACCAAATCAGCTATCTCTCTTTTCATGCCTGACCACCAGAAGTTTCTCTTTAGATCCTGGTACATCTTGGTACTGCCCGGATGCGCTGAATACGCTGAACTGTGGGCCTCTGACAAGATTCTCTGCCTCAAAT
>JAJEJH010000761.1:0-11940 GCA_026122585.1 Anacardium occidentale
AATACACATTCCCAGCACCTCAATAAGCACATTATAAGCATCCAATTCAACATGCATCAATTCACAAGAATTCTGCCATAGAAGCACCTCTATTCTCTCACTAAACGCAATCAACACGCATGCATGGTTCATGGATGGAAAATTCAGCATCTCAAGCAACAATCATCATCATATAAATATGCATAAAGCTCATCAACATGCAAGGAACTCATTCAAGCATCACATTTCATCAAAGCTAGCTGGGAAACACAAGGAGAAGTAAGCGAACACTTACCTCTTGCCATTGCCGCTGGAAGACTTTCTTTCAACTAATTTCTTAGCTCTCTAGCTTGATCGGGAGCTACTGGAGGTGACACTTCTTCTCTAAGATTGGGAGGAGCTGAAACAAAGAAAAGTTTGCTGAAAATAGAAAGTGGGAGAGAAATAAAGTCTTACTTCTCTCGGTTCTCTTTTATATAAATGCACTTACATGGGCGTGCAAGGCAGGTGCACAGGCGTGCACATGGGAAAATGAACTTAATTCATTTCCCGCACATTCGCATGATCGAATCCTCTCTAAAGGAATCATACGAAAGCCACACAGGCTCTGGAAACTTACTAACTCACCCCTAAACTCTTCTAGACTCCCAATCTATTTCTATATTTTATTTCTAACCCCAAAACTTTACCCCTAAGGGCTTTTCTGAATCTAGGATGCTACATTTCCTCCCCCCTTATAAAAATTCTGACCCTAGAATTTACCTGAATAACTCTGGGAACCTATCCCTGGTCTCAGACTCTACCTCATAAGTAGCTTCCTTTACTCTTTGGCTGCGTCACAAGACCTTCACAAGGGGAATCTGTTTGTTCCTGAGAATCTTGACTTTGTAGTCGAGAATCTGAACTGGCAACTCTTGATAACTCAAGTCTTCTGCAAGATCCACATCTAAAAACTGAAGCACATGAGACTCATCTCCCACATACTTTCTTAACTGAGACACATGGAAGACGTTATGGATTCCATCCATACTGGCTGGCAATGCAAGTCTGTAAGCAACTGTCCCCACTCTCTCAAGTATCTCATAGGGACCAATGAATCTAGGGGTTAACTTCCCCTTCTTGCCAAATCTGAGAATGTGTCTATATGGAGCAACTCTCATAAAAACTTTGTCACCCACTAAAAACTCAATCTCTCTGCATCTCAAAGTTGCATAGCTTTTCTGTCGATCTTGGGCCTGTCTCATTCTCTGTTTGATGATCTTGATCTGCTCAATCATCCCCTGAACTATCTTTGGACCCACAACTGTCTCCAGAGAATCTCTCTCTCCAACCTCATCCCAATGAAGAGGAGATCTACACTTTCGACCATACAACGCCTGAAACAGAGCCATCTGAATAGTCATCTGATAACTGTTATTATACGTAAACTCCATAAGAGGAAGTAATTCTGCCCAATCGGTCTGGAAGTCCATACAACAAGCTCTAAGCATATCTTCTAATATCTTATTAACTCTCTCAGTCTGGCCATCTGTCTGAGGGTGATATGCTGAACTGAACTGTAATCTGGTCCCCAAGGCTCTCTACAATGATCTCTAGAAAGCTGACAGAAATCTGGAGTCTCTGTCTAACACTATCATCCTGGGAACACCATGGAGTCTGACCACTTCTTTGATATATAATCTCCCTAACTGATCTATAGACATACCCTGTCTGACTGACAGGAAATGTGCTAACTTACTGAGTCTGTTTACAATTACCCATATACCATCAAATCCTCTCTGAACTCTAGGAAGACTAGAAATGAAGTCCATGGAAATATCTTCCCACTTTCACTCAGGAATACTCAAAGGATGAAGTAATCCTGAGGGTCTCTAGTGCTCTGCCTTTACCTGCTGACTTATCAGACATCTGGAAACAAAGTCTGCTATGTCCTTCCTCATTCCTGACCACCAAAAATTTCTCTTGAGATCTTGGTACATCTTTGTACTACCTGGGTACACTGAATACACCGTACTGTGCACCTCTGACAAAATTTTCTACCTCAACTCTAAACTCTGTGGCACACAAACTCTGTCTCGGAACCTCAAGATCCCATCTCTGAAATCAAAATCTGGCACTGATCTCTCTGTCATACTCTGAATTATACTCTAAGTCCACTTATCTGACATATGACTGTCTCTGACCTCATCATACAGTGAGGATCTGATCTAAAGTCTGGAGAAACCCACAGTCACTATCTCAATTTGTTTTCTGGCAATCTCATACTGTAACTCTCTCTGAACTGAAAGACTAGATAAGGCTACTCGCCTACTCAATGCATCAGCCACTACATTGACTCTCTCTGGGTGATATCTGATGTCACAGTCATAATCTTTCACCAACTCTAGTCATCTCCTCTGTCTCATATTAAGCTCTCTCTGGGTGAAGAAATACTTCAGACTCTTATGGTCTGAATAGATGCTGCACTTGACCCCATAAAGATAATGTCTCCAAATCTTCAGGGTGAAAATAACTGCTGTTAACTCCAAGTCATGGGTAGGGTATCTCAACTCATGATCTCTCAATTACCTAGAGGCATAGGCAATCACCCTACCATTATGTATCAAAATTGCCCCGATCCCCTAATGGGACGTATCTGTATAAATATCAAACTCTACCCCCTCCTGAGGTAGTGCCAAAACTGGAGCACTGGTCAACCTCTGCTTGAGCTCCTAAAAACGTGTCTCGCACTCATCTGTCCACACAAATGGAACCTCTTTCCTAGTCAAGGCAGTGAGAGGCCTCACTAGGCTAGAGAATCCCTCAATGAATCTCCTGTAATAGCCTGCCAACCCAAGGAAGCTTCGCACTTCTTTTACTATCTTTGGCCTTAGCCAACTCAAAATTGCCTCTACTTTATTGGGATCCACTGAAATGCCCTCTACTGAAACTACATGACTCAGAAATGCTACTCTGTCAAGCCAAAACTCGCATTTGGAGAACTTGGCATACAACTGTCTGTCCCTCAGCCTCTGAAGTACATATCTGAGGTGCTCTTCATGCGCTGCCACACTCATGGAATACACCAGAATGTCATCTATGAAAACCACCACGAACCGGTCCAAGCAATCATGAAACACCCGATTCATCAGATTCATAAAGATCTTTGGGGCATTAGTCAACCCAAATGGCATCACCACGAACTCATAATACCCATATCTGGTCCTGAAAGCTGTATTTGGAACATCCCCATCTGTCACTCTGACTTGATAATATCTAGATCTCAAGTCAATCTTCAAAAACACCGCTGCCCCTCTCAACTGATCAAACAGGTCATCTATCCTTGGCAGGGGATACTTGTTCTTCACTGTCACTCTATTCAGATCCCTGTAGTTGATACACATCCTCATTGACCCATCTTTCTTCTCAACAAACAGAATTGGAGCTCCCCAAGGTGAACAACTAGGCCTGATGAATCTCTTATCTGTCAACTCCTAAAGCTGCTTCTTTAACTCCTGGAGTTCAGCTGGAGCCATCCGATACGAAGCCTTAGAGATTGGAGCCGTACCAAAAAGAAGCTCGACACTAAACTCCAACTCTCTATCTAGAGGTAACCCTGGTAACTTATCTAGGAAGACATCTAGAAAATCTCTGACTACTGATACCTCCTCGATACCTAGACCCACTGTACTGCTGCAGACAACATTGGCCAAGTATCCAATATAACCCTGTCTCATCAATCTGCTTACCTGGATACAATAGATCATCATACTGTCGACTCTGCCTTCACCAAACACAAACTGATCAGGGCCTATGTGGAATCTCACTTTCTTCCTTCCACAATCTATCTCTGCACTGTATCTCCCTAAGAAATTCATCCCCAAGATAATATCGAAATCTGCTAACTCCAATAAAATCAGATCTATCACCATAGATCTACCTATAATCTCTACCTCCTGATCTAGGAGGACTCTATCACTCAATACATAACCCCCATCTGGCATCTCTACCTGGATACTCCTACTGGCCACACTAGGGTCAACCCTCAATCTCTCCACTACACTCTAGGCTACAAAGCTGTGTGTGACTCCACAATCAATAAGTACAAACAAAAGAGTAACAAAATAAAGTAACTGACTGGTTACTGCATGGGGAATGGCCTTTGCTTGCTCCTGGCGAACAGTATAAACTCTGGCTCTACCTTTGCCTACACTTGAAGGACCGGTACCTCCCCTAGGTGCTACACCACCGACTCTGGGAGTGTCTGCTTTACCTCTGGGTAGACCTCCACGGCCTCTGAACTGACTAACACCACCTCTGCTCGGCCCAACACTAGCACCACCTATGGCTAGGCACTCTGTAATCATGTGTCCTGGCTGACGACACCCGTAACATATAATCTGATCGGTTAAACACTTTCCTGGATGACACCTGCCACATCTGGGACACTGTGGTAGCTGGGGTACAAGTCTCTGTCTCTGAGTCTAAAAACCTCTGGCTGATCTTTTAGTTGACATTAGCCTCTTACCTCTGTCTCTATCCTCTGTCCTCTCAGATGCTCTACTTATAGCACCCATCCTCTGAAGACCAGTTTCTATCTGAGTGCTCTCCCCTAATGCATCACTGAATCTCTGAGGAGGATGTACTCCTGTCATGACATCCTTGGCTATTGCAGGATGCAAGCCATAGATGAATTTCTGAACTCTACTGGTGGCATACTCCTTAACTGAACTAGACCCTTGAGTCAAATCAATAAACCCCTAGGCCTTGGCATATACCATCTTTGTACTCTTGTACTCTGCATCAAAAAGCTGTCTAAATTCTGCCCAAGTTAGATGATCCTCATTGATGGAAGCCTTGGCTAGAACCCACCGAACCTTGGCATCATCCCTCAAAAGAAATACTTCATATCTGACTTTCTCTCTATTTGATAATGTGAAGAGACCCATCACACTCTCAACTGACTCTACCCACTTTTCTGTCACTGTTGGATCCCTGTATCCACTGAATTTTACTGGCTGAAATGACCTTGGCAGATGGTAGATCGGATGAAGTCTCTCTGAGGAACTAGTACCAACTGTCTCTATACTCATACTCTGACTGTAATCTGTATAACCAGCTAGATACTGATATCTGTTTCTAACTAACTAAGGCTGGGACTGATATTGATGTTGATACTATGACTGAGGCTGAAACTGTGGCTGTGGCTGTGACTGTGACTGATACTGAGACTGAGAATGTCTTCTCCTCAGAATCTGATAACTCTCATGCTGGGGAGGAGTTACTTTAACTGGTTCAGGAATATTTCCTACACCAGCCTACTGAAGACTCTCTCTGACTGCATCCCCAATCATTTCTCTCAACTGCTTTGGTCTCATAGGCACATGAGAGGTACTCTGAGATCACCGCCTATCACAAACACTCATAGGATGGGTGAGTGAACTACTGTCTGTCTCATCTACATATGTAGGGACATACTCCTCTCTATCGATAGCATCACAACAAACTGGGGGTTAGAAACACATAACACACATAGCTGGAAATAAATACCTGACTTGTGCTGTGAGGAGAGTCTAGACGATGGCTGCGAAGGAGAGAAAACAAGCACCACACACTTACAAGCTCAAATCTCTACTGAAATGGTTCAGAGAACTACTCTGATACCAACAATGTAGGACCCGTCACCACGCGTACCACTACTACTGAATACCGAGGTACTTTTATTCATAATCTAAAAATATGGGTATACGTGATGGGAATCCTACAAAAATAAATTTTTTACTACTGTTATACAATCTGAATACAAATACGGAAGCGTAAATACATACATCTGAAATATATATTGACTGTACAATAGGCCCAAACTGGCCTTTAACATATATACATAACTGTTCTGTACACTGTTTTACATATGAGCAACTAAAACATTTACAATATGACCTATCAGGTCCAAAATTGAAAAGTGCATACTCAAAACTAGGGTGTGGGCCCTCTCCCGTTAGCGTTGATCCACCCGTTCCTCGGTAACAACACGAACACCTGAAAAAGATGGAAGAATGAGGGGGATGAGTGATAAAGATCACCAAGTAAGCGCTCCTTATTTCCCTCAACCCAAGCAAGCAACATACAATCACAAACATACCTGGTCTTGGCCCTATTCATACATCTAGTCGCTTGTTGGAATCTGAAACTGATTAATCTGATTATCTGAATCTCATTCATTTACTGATATCATTATTATTCATGTCATGATGTGTATGTCATGCCATGCTAACTGAAATATCTGATGATGCATGCATCTGAATATCTGAATATCTGAATGTATCTGAAGGTACTTGCTGTGTTGATCAAACTGATGAATACAGGGATTCGCCATCCTGACCATGTGGGCTGAACAGTCTAGCTACTGGCTAGAAAGCTGAATCTAAAATACTGACGATCTGACTGGTGTCAGAAGGTTGAAACTGAAATACTGAACAATCTGACTGGTGTCAGAAAGCTGAATCCCATAGATGCCCCCTCGAGTTCACCTATAGTCTCACCCGTACATCAGGTTCTGAATATTGAAAACTACTGAATTCAGATCCCTTGATCCTCTCTTATGCTGCATGTCATGCTATGGTATGCATATGCAGCTTTATTATCTGAATCTTTGCTTATCTGAAGTATTTTAGTCATTAAACTGATTTCCCATGCTTTAATAATTCAATTTCATATTTCTTCTGAAAATCTGCTGATGCACGGGCGTGTGGGCAAGGCACACGGGCATGCATGGCAAGGCACACGAGCGCGTGCCCAGACGCACGGGGTCGTGCGCTGGTCGTACGGCTGGTCGTGCATGCTACTGGAATTCTGGACATTTTTCATGAAAAAGGCTTACACACGGTCGTGTCCCTCAGGATACACGAGCGTGTGTCTATAATCTTGGCCGTGTACACAGTATGCACATGGGCGTGTGTCTGGAAAAACAAAGGCACACGACCGTGCCATACAGGCACACGGTTGTGTGTCTTGTTCTTCAACAAGAACACCCGTCTGGAAAATACACAAACCTATACCAATTTCTCAATCAATCTCAAATCAACTTCTAATACACATTCCCAACACCTCAATAAGCATCCAATTAAACATGCATCAATTGACAAGAATTCTACCATGGCAGCACCTCCATTCTCTCACTAAACGTAATCAACACGCATGCATGGTTCATGGATGGAAAATTTAGCATCTCAAGCAACAATCATCATCATATAAGCATGCATAAAGCTCATCAACATGCAAGGAACTCATTCAAGCATCACATTTCATTAAAGCTAGTTGAGAAACACAAGAAGAAGTAAGCGAACACTTACCTCTCGCCATTACCGCTGGAAGACTTTCTTTCAACTAATTTCTTGGCTCTCTAGCTTGATCGGGAGCTACTGGAGGTGACATTTCTTCTCTAAGATTGGGAGGAGCTGAAACAAAGAAAAGTTTACTGAAAATAGAAAGTGGGAGAGAAATAAAGTCTTACTTCTCTCGGTTCTCTTTTATATAAATGCACTTGCACGGGCATGCAAGGCAGGTGCACGGGCGTGCACATGGGAAAACAAACTTAATTCATTTCCCGTGCATTCGCATGATCGAATCCTCCCTAAAGGAATCATACGAAAGCCACACAGGCTCTGGAAACTTACTAACTCACCCCTAAACTCTTCTAGACTCCCAATCTATTTCTAGATTTCATTTCTAACCCCAAAACTCTATCCCTAAGGGCTTTTCTGAATCTAGGATGCTACAAGTTTCATCAAGGCTGAGATGAGGGGATGACTATTGTCTTAGATCTAGTTTTGGGGTTTTGTAGCATGCTTATGCTTTGCATACTCACATTGTTTCATCTTTACATATAGTTGTACAATATATGTATATATATGTACACATACCTACTTTGTATGAATTTCAAGCACATATAAGAGTTATTTTTAGGCTTAATAGCTTAATTATACTATGTATTCTTCTGTTGTCATGTTTCAGCTTAGTGTTTAGGTATTTCTATTGTACATTAATGAATATATTTATTATTTTTTCAAAGAAGATAAATATGTATTACTAATAATATATATTAAAATTATGTACAATAATATACAATATGAGTGCCTACATTTTTGGTATCAGAGCAAAAATATAAGTAATATTTTTGAAGATAAGTAAATGTGTCTATGAATTGCATTATTTTTCAACTCATATAAGTATGAAGACCAGGGTATCCCAGCAGCCAGTGCCTATATTCCTCTTAGTGTAAGTATAATAGTATAAGATTTTGTTTGAAACTAACTAGTTAACCCTTATGTTCCATGATTCTCTAGATAGGAGGCACTATATTCCTAGATTCATTAATGAAGAGGATAGTGCTTCAATTAGGCTATCAAGTAAGAGTGAGAGGAGAAGATCTTAGGCTATTTGTGGAGCTCTTCGTGCAAAGGATGTGAGAGAGATTTTTAGAGAAATGATGAGAAAGTTTCCTCAACAACCAGTTAGAGGTGATAATTCGGTACCTATGAGAAATGTACTTATCAGAGAGGAAACCTATTAAAGGCCAGTTAGGAGGTAGCCAGAGTTTGAGAGAAGAGATCCCGATCTGATGGATTAACATCAGTGGCTAGAGATAGGTCAATCTTAAGGGTAGAGTTTTAGGTCTAAGATGATTATTATCAGTGGTTCAGAACGAGTGTATCCAATCTACAATCTACTAGAGATTCATCAGGCTCCCACGTTTAATGGGACTAGAGATCCAATAACAGCTGAAGAATGGATAGAGGCAATTGAGAGTGTCACCAGCCTGTTTACTATGTCAGACAAAGAGAAAGCTAGGTATGCAGTTTTCATATTCAGAGGTGATACAAGATTGTGGTGGAATCTTACTAAAACTATAGTTGATAAATAGTAAATGTCATGGGATGAGTTTTAGTGCATGTTTTAAAGAGAGTTTATGAGTCCAGGGACAGTCTATACTCGTGCTCAAGAGTTTATCGAGCTATAATAGGGATCAAGCATAGTAAAAGAGTATACGATACGGTTCAATGCACTGGTAAGGTTTGCTCTTAGTTTGATAGGGATAGAGGCTGGCAAAGTATAAAAATTTATCTATGGATTGCATCCTGCCATTACGAGAGATGTTTTAACTGGAGATAATCCCTTACAAAGGTTTAGTAATGTTTTAGAAAGGGCTACCAAATCAAAGATGTGTCTTTAGAGGATAGGTATCTTTTCAAGGAAACTTGACAGAAGTAATGATAGAGGCAAGAGACCTATTCAACAAAAGAAGGTAAGAAAAGGGATTTAGAGGCAAAAAATGGCTTACCAACTACTAGTATGTGCTCGATGTGGTAAGGGGCATAGTGGTAAGTGTTTGGTTGGTTAGAGTGTGTGTTTCAAGTGTCATCAACCAAGATATAGAATTATTGAGTGCCTAGCCAGAGGTGGAGCTAGTTCTAGTAGAGGTAGAGTAGGACTGCCTAGAGGTAGAGTCAGTACAATTGAAAGAGTAGATCACCCTCAAGACAGTGAAGTTAGTACACTTGAAGAAGGTGTTGGGTCATTAGGTGGTGGAGGTCGAGCTAAGGTATTTGTAGTGAGACAAGAGTATATAGAGGTTAGTCTACACACAGTGATAGGTTAGTTGTTCTTCTTTGACACTTCCTTATTTGTTTTTGTAGATTGTGATGTCATACACAGCTTTATTTCGATAGAGGTAGTGGAGAAATTAGGATTAACCCTAACTGTGGCTGAGATGAGTGTTTTTTTTGAGATGCCAAATAGAGAAGTAATGTTTATTGATCAATTGTTGTTTGACCAGGAGATCGTGGTCATGAGTTGGATTTTAAGTATAGATTGATCATGTTAGAGTTAATTGATTTTGACATGATCCTAGGTATGGATTTTTTATCTATATATGAGGCAAAGATTGATTGTCAAACGAAAAAAGTTAGACTGCATTTAAGCCCTGATCAGTTTATATTTGGAAAGGGCAAAGTAGAGATTATCTTAATTTCCTATGTGTAAGCCAGAATAATGTTGAGTAAAGATTGTGTTGGTACTTGGCCATTGTAATATGTAGAGATGTGGTTGAGCTAAGTATAAAGGAGGTGTTTATTATCAGGGAGTTTTCTGATGTGTTTCTAGAAGAGTTACCTAGGTTACCTCTATAGAGAAAGAGAGTTAGAGTTTAGTATTGAGTTACTTCCAGGTATGACTCCCATTTATAAAGCTTCGTATAAAATGGCTCCAACTGAACTCCAAGATTTAAAGAAGCAATTATAGGAATTGATAGACAAGAAGTTTATTCAGCCAAGCTACTCTCCATGAGGTGCTCTCATTCTCTTTATTAAGAAGAAATATGGATCCATGAGGATATGTATCGACTATAAGGAATTGAATAAAGTTACAATGAAGAATAAGTATCTCTTGCCTAGAATTGATGACCTGTTTGACTAGCTTAGTGGTGCCTCAGTGTTTTCAAAGATTGATTTGAGATTGGATCATCACCAAGTAAGAGTGGTAGAGAAAGATATGTCTAAGACTATTTTTAGAATTAGATATAACCATTACAAGTTTGTGGTAATGCCATTTGGATTAACAAATGCTCCATCAGTATTTATGGATTTGATGAATCAGGTTTTCCAAGTTTACCTCGATAGATTTGTTTTGGTGTTTATCGATGACATCTTAGTTTATTCAAGAAGTATAGAGGAGCACGTTGAACATCTGAGGTTTGTATTACAGTGGTTGAGAGATAAGTAATTGTATGTCAAATTAAGTGTGAATTTTGACTGGATAAAATGGTGTTCTTAGGCCATGTTATATTTGTTGATGGTTTATTTATGGATTCGGGTAAGGTGGAAGTTATTTTGAGTGGCCAAGGCTTAAGATAGTTAAGGAGATCTGTAATTTCTTGGGATTGGTAGGATATTGTCGGAGTTTTATCAAATGATTCTTGAGTTTGGTAAGACCTTTAACAGTATTAACTAGGAAAGACATTCCATTTATGTAGACCGAGGAATGTGAAACTCAATTGTAAGAGTTAAAACAGAGATTAGCCAATACTCTAGTGTTAGCTTTGCCATAGAAGGGAATAGATTTCGAGATCTATATCGATGCTTTCTATCGAGGATTAGAATAGTTTTGATACAAATAGGTAGGGTGATTGTCTATGCTTTCAAACAATTAAAAGATCATGAGTTAAGGTACCCCATCAATGGTTTGGAGCTAGCAACTATTGTTTTTTCTTTAAAGATTTAGAGACACTACTTGTATAGGGTGAGGTATAGCATTTACTCTGATCATAAAAGTCTGAAATATTTCTTCATCAAGAAAGAGTTGAATATGAGGCAATGAAAATGGTTAGAATTGGTAAAGGATTATGATTGCGAGATTAAGTACCATCTTGTTAAAACAAATATGGTTACAAATGCTTTGAGTTCGAGAGCTATTTTGTCCATGTTGTTTGTTCAAAGTAAGCTTCAGAAAAAGATTCTTAAAGAGTAGATAGAGATGGTTACAACTGGACTTTCAAGACTTTAGGTAATATCTTCCTTGCTTGATGAAATCAGAGAGAGTTAGAAGTTAGATGGTGGGGTTCAGATGATGATTCAGAGAATATCAGAGGGTTTTATGCCAGACTATGAAGTCAGAGATGGAATATTGAGATTCAGAGGCCAAATTCGTGTTCCAAAAGACTTAGAATTGAGATAGAAGATTTTGTCAACAGCTTATTGTATATTATACACAACTCATCCAAACAGCGCAAAGATGTATTAAAATCTCGGCCAAAGGACATTTTCCCACCCATAGTTTGAGGCGGGGACAAAGTCCCACCCGCTCACTTTTAAAAGCCCAAACTCCTACCCTTCATCCAATTTCCATCCAAATTCATTAACACATTTGATGAAATGACAAAAATACCCTTATTAATAAAAATATAAAATAATATTTAAATATATTAAA
>JAJEJH010000761.1:12726-64419 GCA_026122585.1 Anacardium occidentale
AATCTGGTCTCTCTTGGATCCAGGTAGTCGGAACGGCCACCTAGTGCCATTTGAAGCGGCCACCGCCGCCGACGCGGCAGCGGTGGCTGGCTTTTATTTTTTAAAATTTAAGTTTTTTCTATAATTTTATAAAATTTTTTAAATTTTTTTATATATATAAATATTATTTTATATTTTTATAAATTTTAACTGTAAAATGACAAATTTGCCCCTTGACTCACTGTTGACTGTTAGATTTAACAGTCAATGGGTGGGACTTCGAGTTTTCTAAACTTAGCGGGTGGGACTTTGTCCCCGCCTCAAACTATGGGTGGGAAAATGTCCTTTGGCCTAAAATCTCAAGAGAAATTTCTGGTAGTTAGGAATGAAGAAAGATATTGTAGACTTTGTAACAGATGTTTAACTTGTCAACAAATTAAGGTAAAGCACCAAAGACCTTCTGGGTTGTTGTAGTCTTTAAGTATACCAAAATGGAAATGGGAGAATATTTTTATGGATTTCATTTCAAGACTTCCAATAACTCGATAGAGGTACAATGGTATATGGGATTATGGATAGACTAAGTAAATCTGCTCACTTTCTACCCATTAGAGATGGTATAACTACTGATCAATTATGACAACTTTATGCTAAAAAGGTTGTAAGATTACATGAGTGCCAAGAGTAATTGCATCAGATTAAGACTCTAGATTTTTGTTAACTTTCTAGAGGAGTTTACAGAGGGCTTTAAGGACTCGGTTACATTTCAGTTCAACTTATCATCCTTAGGTAGATGGCCAAACAGAAAAGGTGGACTAGATTCTAGAAGATATACTAAGAGCAAGCTGCATAGACTTCCAGACGAGTTAGGTTGAGTTGTTATCTCTGATGGAGTTTGCTTATAACAACAGTTACCAATTTTCAATTCAAATGGCTCCATTTGAGGCATTATATGGTAAATGGTGTAGATCCCTCTTGTATCACGATGATATTGGATAAAGAGAATTATTGGAAGTTATAATGGGGCTGGAGATAACTCAGCAGATGATTTAGTAAATCAATGTGATCAGACAGAGGATGAAGCAAGTCTATGATTATTAGAAAAGTTAGTCAAAATTCTCAAAAATAAAAAATTCCTCTAGTTAGAATATTGTGGAGAAACTAGAGGCAAGAGGAATCGACGTGAGAGGTAGAGTTTAAGATCGAAAAGAGGTATCCCAAATTATTTAGTTAATTCTAGGGGCAAAAATTTTATAAGAGGGAAAGAATGTAATATCCTAGGGTTAAAAATATCTTTTAGGTTAAAAATATAAGGTTAGAAGTGAGAATTTATGGTACAATTAGAGTTGAGAGAGCTCATGGGTGAAATAGGTAATTTTCAAGGTTTGGATGACATGTGCATGAATCATGATAAGAGACTGATTCATGCAAAGCGCGGGAAAATAGTATTTTTCTATTTTTCCAGCCATGCATTGTGTGTCATGAGGAGTATGACCGTGTGTCCTAATATTTTAACTATCATACTTTAAGTCGAACTTATCTCTTTCTTTCAACATTTTTCACCCAAGGTTTCTTTTCATTTCAGAGAATCGTAACCCTAAAAGAGAAGCACAACAACCAATGATTCTCAATCCAATTAGAAAGTGAGATTTCCATAGAGAGAGAAGCTTAGTTGGCTATAGCAAAAGGTAAGTGTTTCTTGCCTCTTTCCCTCTCTTCTTTTATGTGTATGATGGTTATTTTATTGAGTTAAAATTGATTTCAACATGCTTTGTGATTTCCTTGTATGATGAATATGAAGATTAATGGTATGAAAGTGATGATGATGATATTTATATATAGGTTATATGTTTATCGGTTTGTATATATATATGTGTGTGATTTTTAAGAGGTTTCGATGATGAAATGTGAGAATTGATATTATTGCCATGATAAGTTTGTGCTTATGAAGTGTTTGGAGTATGGAATTGAATTGATGATGATTAATTTGTGTTTCGTGTGAAAATGGATGGGAATAAATATGATTAGCCATGACCATGTTGGAGTAGAGTGAGACACACACCCGTGTGCCTGTAGAGTGCACACCCGTGTAGTCCTACTTTGCATGGTCACAATTGTGTTCACGACTTCGTGCATGACCAGATTACGCAAGGTCACAACTGTGCATGAAAATGTCACGATCGTCACCCATAGGAAATGAGAAATAAAGTTAAAATTATAGAAGCTAGCATAATCAGGCTGTGTGACTGGCACACGACTAGTGTAGGTGCATACACGCCTATGCATCTCATCACGCATGCTCATGCATTAGGCATAAATGAGAATTTAACTTAGAACAAGCACAAAAACATAATAAGAAAGCCTGAATTTGCAACAACGGTTGAAGGCCCGAACAAACTCGAATTTTTTCCTATAATAGCTTCTGAAAAGATTGAGATGTCCATTACAACTTTGATGAAGGCTACTTTTTCATTTTATAGCTCAAACATATTGAAAATCCTTGGTTTCCTGCTGTGGCGCACAATACTCTCATTTGCCTTTTATGCTTTAGTCGCTCATTCTTTTTAAGACTAAATTCAAACCACCGACTAGTCATTCATAAGTGTCTTTCTAGCTTCATTTCCATTGAATTTACATCAAAACCAACATTTTCTACAAAACCAAACATGAAAACCCATGATCCCAAAATATACATATAATAAGGGTAAAATAGTCAAATCACCCCTAAAACTCTATGATTGACCATAAAATTATATATGCATTGACACTGATCAAAAAGTACCCAAGGTTGTTGAATCCATGAGATTGTGTAAATAAGTATCAAAGCAACACTACCTATAACTTTATCTAGACGATCCATTTAAATTTGAAACCTTATTTAAAGCTAAACTCAACTATAAATAAAAACAATTTAAACTAAAACTAAATGCAATTGAATCAACAGAATAAATGAATTGAGAGAAGATGCTAAGGCTTCAGGCTCACTAATCCACTTCATAATACATCATGTGACAATGAAATTCTCTAATTCAATCAATATTATTTTTCAAACAATATCAATTGTACTTTGATATATGACAACCTATTATATCTTTATGCAAGTTTAATTAGACAGAGTGTATTATTGATCCATAGAATATATTAGCTTTCAACATAACCCAATTGTGTCAATGACTATTGTTTATATCAATTCCTATATCTTTATAATAAATTGATCCATAGCACATATTATCTAAATTTTTATGCAATATCACTTATCGGTCTCAATCACATAATAGAGATCCTATAAAAAATTTATTAAGTTTATAATAGACATTGAGTTCATAATATGCTCTCATTATGAAAAAACATGTTCTTGAATTATGGTCAAGAAATATCAAAAATTCATGAATCAGTTAGTCCTAGTTTTAGCTAAGGAAAATTAATACACAAATTCAAGAAAAATATAATAGAGATAAGAGATAAAACTAGGTATGAAAATCTTGAATTTTTATTGCAATCTTCTTTCAAATCCTCAAAGAACAAATCCAAAATTGATCTAATTGTTTGTGTGTAAGAAAATATGAAAAATAACCAAAAATATGCTCAAAGTCTCTCTAATTATGTATAAGGCAGTTGTACTCTCTTAGGTAAGTTTTTACAATTATATTTATACTAGGGTTTGGAAAAAAGAGCCAAAACGCGAAGCCCAATTTTTCATGACTTTGCGTCGTATGTTGTCCCTGGAGCACGAATGTGTCTTAAGTTATTTTGATGATTGTGTTATGGCTTAGCTCTATCCAAGTCTCTATGATTAGCTTGTCCTTTTGTGACCCTAGGCCATGGCTTTAGGTACCATTTTTCGATCTTCACATGCTCGCCTTGTCTCCCTTCGATTGGCCATAAGTCATAGTCTCAGGTATCCTTCTTTTAGTTTTATCACCATTTTCGCTCGAAATTACGAAGAATCCTACAAAACTTAATAAACATTATGTGATCTTGAATTAATTCAAATCAAGGCCAAAATCACAAAAATTTCATCCAGGACAATATAGAAGTACACCTAAATTTGTGCTCTTGCCTAAGACTCATTATATATCACTTTAGTATATAAAATAGTGCCAAATGACACATTCCCACCCAAGGTTTTCTTAAATGACAAAACACCATCGATAAAGTTCCAAAAGGCCAAGTACCCATCTTTTTTCCAATAAAAAAATCAAAATACCCTTAATAAAAAATAAATAATATAATACTAAAATAAAATTTAATATTAAAATAAAATTTAATATAAAATAATATTAAAAATTAATAAAAAATTAATAAAGTAATAAAAAATTTTAAAATAAAATAAAAATTTTATAAAGTAGCCACCACCGCCAGCAACATCGTCGATGGCGATGACAACCATTAACATAACTAAATGATTGAAAACAGTCACTTATTTCTATGGGCCGCCTCGATGATAAAGGAGCTCAAGCACTGGTCATTTTCGACCTTTTAAGATGGTTGAGACAGTTAGATCTATAATTGAGATTGTTAGAACTGGCTGTTAATATAACCAGGTAACCGTTTTCGGTCATTTGGTTATGTTAATCGTAGCCACCGTCGTTGATAGTGGTTTTTTTTAATTTTTTTTAATTTTTATTATTATTGTAATATTATTTTAGATTTTAATTATTTTTATAAAATATGTTTTTTCAATTTTTATTTAAAAGAATAAAAATACCTCTTTGACTTTGGTCAAGGGCGGCTACTTGGCTTTTTGAAACTTTATAGGTGACACCTTGCTAGTTAAAGAAACCTCGGGTGGGACTAGTAGTTTGGCCTATAAAATAGCGCTCATTCTTAATGCACACATTCTGAGTCATTTACATCGGTTACTCATATAATGGTTTCTTAATCGGTTTGATTGAATATGAAATCTAATGATAGAAAACCTTTTCAATAATTACCTTTTCTGGAGTCAATGACGGTAACATGGAAAATTAAATATTATGTAACGGATTTGAATTAAACCTTTCATCAAAATTGAACACAAAATGTTGTTAGGTAGGAATGTGAAATGCTAGAATTTGACTAGTCATATTATTTTTCTATCCATTGTATCACTGTTATTGAATATGTCAAACTTCCTTATTTTAATAATTTTTTCCTGCATGATAATTAAGACCGTGTATGCCATATTCTAATTTATAAATACCATTGACAAATTCTAATCCGGCTCAATTCCATTCAATTCAACACTTCTTCACCGTCTGGCTTCTTCATCACCTACTTGTATATTAGCTCAACCAATTCACAAACCAACCAGGAAGCACCAAACAAACACTCACCTTCCCAAAACTTTCTCTCTTTCTCTCCCTGCAAAGGTAATGGAGCCCAACCCACAACTCCAACGAGAGGGAGAAAGTTTCATTTTCAGATCAAAGCTCCCCGACATTTACATTCCTAATCACCTCCCTTTACACTCTTACTGCTTCGAAAACATCTCTGAATTCCATGATCGTCCCTGCATCATCAACGGCTCCACCGGCGAATCCTTTTCTTATGCTAACGTTGAACTCACCGCTAGGAAAGTCGGCGCCGGTCTTTCCAAATTCGGTGTCAACCAAGGAGATGTTATAATGCTTTTGCTTCAAAACTGTTCCGAATTTGTGTATGCTTTTCTTGGAGCCTCTTATATTGGGGCTATTAGTACCACGGCTAATCCTTTCTACACTCCGGCTGAGATCGCTAAACAGGCAGCCGCATCGAAGGCGAAACTTATCATAACTCAATCGGTTTACGCCGCGAAAGTAACAGATTTCGCCGCAGCAAATGGCATCAAAATCATCACCATTGATTCACCTCCCGATGAGAAATGTTCACACTTCACGGAGTTAACTCAGGCAGATGAGAATGAAATACCCTCCGTCAAAATCAATTCGGACGATGTCGTGGCACTCCCTTATTCATCAGGGACGACAGGGTTGCCAAAAGGAGTTATGTTAACACACAAAGGGCTTGTTACTAGCATTGCTCAACAAGTTGATGGAGAAAACCCTAATTTGTATTTCCACAAGGAGGATGTGATTTTATGTGTATTGCCTTTGTTTCATATATATTCACTGAACTCGGTTTTGCTTTGCGCGCTGAGAGTTGGGGCGACAATATTGATTCTGCAGAAGTTTGAGATTATTTCATTAGCGGAGTTGGTCGAAAAACATAAGGTTACGGTTGCGCCGTTCGTGCCACCCATTGTTTTGGCGATCGCAAAGAGTCCCGACGTCGATAAGTACGACCTCTCATCGATAAGAACTTTGTTGTCTGGCGCGGCACCCATGGGAAAGGAGCTTGAAGATGCTGTTAGAGCTAAAATTCCAAACGCTAAACTTGGACAGGTACGGCTTTTATATTTCATTTATTTTCAGATATATTTTACATGAAAATGCATTTTTTAGGTGGAATCACTTATGAAAAACCCTTCAAATAAATCATTGACTTTATTTTCTATTTAAATAATAATAATTTAATTCAATGATTGATTCGAAGAAGGTCGAATCACAAAATTCTATAGAAGAATTTTCTATTGAAATTATGTTTTCTAATTTAGTGTGGGTTTTGAAAGATAAGATGTGTAGCGATTTCTATATTTTGGCGGGAGCAGTAATGGTATATTAAATGTTAGACTGTATAAATCTCACCTAATTTATCTCAGATGCTAATATCCAAGAAGCCAAATATGTTAGTGTAGGTTTTAAAATAAGTAATTTAAAAATGAAATTAGAGATATATTATGAACTTATATTTAAAAATTAATGAAAGCGATTTACTATGTTATTTAAGAAACAAGATTTTTGTATATGGGTTCCCGGATAGTTGGGAGGAAGAAGTTGTCAACCCTAACCCCCTTTACTTTATAAAGTCTTTCAATAGATCTAATAAATAATTAAAAAATTCACTAGACGTCGCCATAAATAAATGAAGGATTGACCAATATATTAAATTTACTAGATTTTGACCCATCCAGCACAAGTTATAGGTTCGTTTAGTCTAAAAGGTAAGACATAAATATCGAAATATAGATTTAAAAAGTAATATGTATTTTATTAATTAACATTATAACTAACATGATAATTAAAAAAAGTTCAAGCAGAAATTGAAGGAGTTTCTCAAGTATAAAGAAATATTGTCTTAAATACTTAATCGATATTATGGAATTGTCCTTAATTAGAATTGGACACCTGTAGGGTTATGGAATGACAGAAGCTGGGCCCGTGTTGGCGATGTCCTTGGCATTTGCCAAGGAGCCTTTCGAGATAAAATCCGGGGCGTGTGGGACTGTAGTGAGAAACGCCGAGATGAAAATCGTTGATCCCGATACGGGAATTTCGCTTCCTCGAAATCAGTCGGGCGAGATCTGTATTAGAGGTGCCCAGATCATGAAAGGTACATTACCCTTCCGATTTTACTTTTAATTTTATTGCGAAGACTATATAATTAAATACATCACACTTCCCATTTCACTTTGTGGACGTTCCCTAAATTAATTAGTACATGAAATCCATTAATTCATTGTAAAGAGGGAAGAGACAGATTATTTGTCTATTTGTGAATGGATGTTCTAGGGATGTGCAGGCCTAGAAAATTTTAATTAAATTTAGATATTTTAATAATAAATAAATTTTATATTTATAAAATAAATTTTAATTAAAGAATAAAAAAATAATATTTATAATAAATAATTAATTTTACATATCAATATACTTTTAATATTATATAATACAAATAAAAAAATATTAAAGATTATTTTTTGTCGAGTCAACAAAATAAAATGATACAAAAATTTTAATTAATTTGAAACGAATATTAATTATCACCTTGCTTACGATTTATAATTTCTTGAATCAATATTTGAGAATTCAGGTTACCTCAATGACCCAGAAGCCACGGAGGGAACCATTGACAAAGAAGGATGGTTGCATACTGGTGATATAGGTTACATTGATGATGACGATGAGCTCTTCATCGTTGATCGATTGAAGGAATTGATCAAATACAAAGGCTTCCAAGTTGCCCCTGCTGAACTTGAAGCCATGCTGGTTGCTCATCCCAACATTTCCGATGCTGCCGTTGTGCCGTAAGTCAGAAAATTTCTTTTCCAAAATTATTCTGTAGAAACTAACTACATTTTAAGAGATCCTGCAAAAATAACTATTTCTTCAAGGAGTAAACATTTAGCCGATAAATCGTAAACTCGCAAATTGGTAATCTCATCAACTATGTAAAAATGGCTGCATAACTATCCAAAATTTCTTTTACAGATATTTTCCTGATTTGTAAGATTAAGTGATTTTTTTTTTTTTTTTTTTTTGAAATTATTCAGAATGAAAGACGAGGCTGCAGGAGAAGTTCCGGTTTCTTTTGTTGTCAGATCAAACGGCTCTAAGATCACTGAGGAGGAAATCAAGGAGTACATATCCAAGCAGGTACTTTTAGTCCCTGGCATGACATAATAGCAAATCTTTGGGACCAAATTGTTACCAACATGACCAAAACGTTATTAAAAAAATTCAGCACGAGATTGTTGTATCTCCTTTCTTTCATTACACAAAATGTTAGAATTATTTTATCTCAATTAAACAAGAGACTTGTATAAACTTAAGTTTACGAGTTAAATAATTACTTAATAAAATATAAAGGAATAGCTTCAAAATTTAATTTACGATTGAAAAATTTTGCAGGTAGTCTTCTACAAGAGAATCAAGAAGGTTTTTTTCACGGATTCGATTCCAAAAGGACCATCGGGAAAAATATTGCGAAAAAACTTAAGAGCAAAGTTAGCAGCCGGTGTTCCCAACTAGTCATGAAATGAAATAGTTGAATTTGCTTGACGTTGAAGACTAGGGCTAAAATAGATATGATTTACATTCTGTAGCAGCCCTTCTTTACTGGGAAAGCAAGTCATAATTTATAACATGTATTTGTTGCTTCATTATTATATGTTTATTTGTTGATTTGTTTATTAAATAAATTGTATGTATGTAAAATGTTCAGATGATATGAATCTTAAAAAAGATCAAATCATCAAAATATCTTTTATATATGTAGAGTCAATTGGACAATAACATAACACAGTAGACATACTTAATGTCTCCGTTGAAAAACATGAGATGATATTAGTGCAAGTGATATGAAAGAATATCATTAGAGCATTTATATGGATTAATGGTTAGAGAATTGTTTTTTGGATATGACCAAATTATGATACATCACATGAATATTTAATATATGATCAATGATTCATCGTAGAATTGTACTGTACTGGTATGCCATTGATCTTGAGACTTGAGATGTCATGACTAAATTCAATACAAATGCATATGTCTCATATGGTATATATGAATGGGACTGATCACCTCTCCAACAATTATCCATTTTAGCCATACATTATCCATATTCAAAATCAATGATAGTCAAGATAGAATTTGAGATCTAATACAAACGTCGATAAATATCAGAAACCAAAACCTTTAACTAAAGTATAAGATAGTCATGGAAAGGTTGTTTATGATAATATTTTGTAAATATGTCAATCAATTTGGTACATGAGGGTTTTGACGTGCCATAAATCTATCTTTGATTAGGATTCAACAACAAAGGGATTTTACCACAAGGCACATACAATCAAAATCAGGTTTGATGAAGTATGCATTAATTATGGTTTAGGGGCCACCAACCATTGCTAGATGACAGCCATGGCTATTGAGTTTCTGGAATTACTATGGTTTAATTGAAAGTGACTCATGGCTAGGCCACAACAAACCTAAATGGTCACACTAATAAACCAAACTTTTTGGTAGAAAAAATTGATTATCCAAGGTTAACTAGCACTATCTGAGGGATAATAAAAGTAACATTATATAAAATTTTATATAAGTATGTAAATAACATTTTAAATGTTTATGAGATAAAATAAGGGTGGCTAATGTATATATAAGATAGAAATGCATGACTATTATGTAAGCGGAGATTTTGTAAGGTTTTTGTTTTGGGTAAGTAAGTATATGCTAACAACCAAAAAGAGTTTAGCCGACCCTAGGGGCTTAGCCAAGTAGTAAGGGCAAGGTCATCCAAGATGGTAGCTAAGGTTTAAGTTGCGATGAAACTAATAACTCTTGATTTACCTAGTTCGTAATTATGGATCTAGGTGGTCTGCAACACTCTTGAGAGCCTATTTGAGCTCTTGGTCTATGGTTAAAAGAGCCCATACATTTAATATACTTAGTGCTAAAGTCATCAAATTGTAGCCACCATAATGCTTGAGACTTGTGCTCAATACAAGCCCTAAAAGCTTTAAACAATTTGCCCTAAACCTAGAAAAAAATCCAAGAGTTCTATATGTGGAAATAATCCACTTAATAAAGCTTTAAAGCTATAACAAAACACAAACAAAAAACTAGAATGACTATTTATGACACAATGTACATAAACAATAATGTTAGGATGTAAAACTTTGTAACAACTTGCATTTAGAAATAAGCAATAAAACATGCAACAAGTGAGGCATATAACTGCCTTTAAAGAGTATGCATGTTTGTTTTTCATACATTTTGATAAGTGAGATCCAACTTTGGAATTCCTAAACTCTATTTTTAGTTATAAATTTCACTGCTTAGGTTCCCTTCCAGTGATAGTGGGATTCCAATAACAGTATTAGAGCAGTCGTCTTCAATGTATAGAAAACTAAACCTATAATATTTTTCCATATGCATTTTATTGTATTTTTAATATTGACATAACATGTTGACTATGATTATCAAATAAACATATGAAATTATTAAGCTTTAGTTTTCTATGGTTATATTGATTAATTTCAAATACTTGTTAGATTCACATAGTTATGTAGATTAGGTTGAAAAGACCTTATTTGAAATGACTTTGGCATTTCATGCCAAAATTGATCATTTTCGATGATAGCTTTACCAAATGGGTGATTTTTTTGGTCATTTTCATTGTTGGAAATTTTAGAAAATATGTCACACACAGTCATGTGATATGTGAACACACAATTACGTATGGCATGATATGCTTGGCTCATGGCAATGTATTCATTTTGTTTGTTCACACATGATTGTGCTCTAAAATTTATTGGTATGTTTATCGTGCACTCATCATGTCCTTGCTCATGTGGTGGTTTGGAATGCTTTGGAATTTCATATTTATAGGGAACACAACTGTGCATGGTCAACACATGATCGTGTATAACGAGTTTTGATCTTTCATGACCATGTGTCTCATAACACACGATTGTGTATGATGTGTCGATTACATTTTAACTTGGTTGACTACATTGACAACCAAAATGTAATTTCCATATTATTAGGGCTATTTATAATTTTGTATAATTACAAAGACTAAAATGTAATTTGACATGTGGTTAACTAATTAAACTTAAATATGTATATAGGATTATCATTGTGTATGCATGGTGTTTGGTGTACGAGTTTGACCAACTTATGTATGTTTAGATCTTGAAGGTTGGAAAGGAAGAGGAACAACATACTTGGAATCTCAGGATTGAAGAACTATACCTAGCATATCGGTCTCCTTGGCTTAGGGCCACACTTTAGTTGGATACTCATATACTAATAGTTTATTTTTATGCCTTGAAATATGCATGTTTAGGTTTTACTTTTTACAAATATCACCTTACATATGGACTAAAATTGATGAGACCCCTTAGTAAATATTAGTCATGTAAGGCTTTCTAATATAACATTTCTAGGAAAAGCCTTTGTTCATGGAATCTTGTTCACCAAAGTGAAAGGTACACTTCTACTAGGTGAAAAACTAGTTAATCGTTATATTGGGTTGAACTTAGCTAATATAGTTCTGCTTGTTCACCAAAATATATTAGAGGCTGAGTAGGAGTGTATTTGTTGATACACGGTGATATGTAGTATCTAATTTGCTAATACCAAGAATCATAATTAAGACTAACATGATTTTTTAGAGTAACCCTTGAATTAAGATCAAGGGCTTTTGTTGATTGACTTGATTGATCTACTTATTTAGGTCACCTAAGCTTGTTTGTTAAAGTGAAGGTTGAGTCAGTTCGATGGGATCTCTGTCTATTAAAAAGTCCACCAAGACTTCTTGAGCACAATAATAAAGGTTGTTGGCTAGAGGAAAATAGTGTGTGCATTTAATAAAAAAACTTGATTAAATGAATTATTATTGATCAAACTAATTAACTCTTATCTGTATATGTAGATTCATAAAACCACCATGACAAAATAAGTTTATTACATATCATTCTAGACAAAGAGAACAGATCAGAGGGTGCTAATTTTCTTTTATGGGAAAGGAATTTTAAAACCATTTTACACCAAGAAGGACAATTCTATGGAACATTACTATATATAATTTTCTTCCATATATTATTTAATATATAATAATATCATACTCAAACTTAAACATACATACTTTACGGAATCTTAAACATACATTCTTTCATACATAGTATTACGGTAAGAACTAAATAGTATTTTCTAACAATTTTTTGTGAAAAATGTCTTAAACATCTATTTTTGAGTCTTTTAAATGGGAAAATGTTTTCAAAATTACATGGCTTTTAAAAATTACATGTGTCAAGAATCAAAATATCCTAATTAGCAAAGCTCATAGTACTTACTCAGTGTAAGTGTTTTTACTGTTTGATTTAGTAAAATTTAAATTTATTAATTCATTATTAATAAAATGTTAGATATGAGGACATTCCAACCTAGATTGGATAATATAGATAGTAGTAATTTTATTAGACTCGTGAGTGTTAAGAGAGGGTCCTAAGTTACTAGAGGTAGTTTAATCGTGAGGATGTGAGAGAAATGATCAATGTGGCTTTGAGAGGTGGTTAATAATAACTGATGGTTGATAGGTGATTGAGGTCTAGTTTTGAGTTAGATAGTGGTATGGTGAGAGAGAAAGAGAGGTTGCATCCTATCAATAGTTTACTCAGAGTTTATTAGTTGTATAAATTTAGTGGTTCAGGAGAATGTGTGGTATGTTATGTATTTATTGAGAGGTGATATGAGGATCTAGTGGAACCTCACTTGGATGTTTGTTGATATGGATAGGTTAAGTTGAAAGGAGTTCTAACAAATATTTGATGAGGTTTGAGGTATTAATTTGATGTATATGAGGGCTCAAGAATTTTGTTGTTGTTTTTTTTTTATCATGTTCTATCCATTCATAGTTTTTCATAAATAACCAAGAATGTTTAGAAGTTTGCTTATAGTTGCAAAATAAGCAAAGTAACTATTTTGAATGATATTTAAATATGCCAATTCAGTCCCGTTACATTATCCATGTAATGTCATGATTTTTTAAAATGGTAAATTGAGAAAATTTTTAGGGTATTTTTGATATTTTGGTAAGATTAAAATGATTTTAATAGTTATTTAAGGGTCATTTTGGTTATTTTAGCTTATACACGTGTCAGCTCAGGAAATTATGAAATGTACAACACGAAAAGGTAAAAAAATTTAGAATTCTTGTCGATACAACCATGTATGATCATATTTTAGAATGACTACATAAAGCAAAGTTTATTTCAAAAATTTCATGACTCATTCAAATTTCCATGTTAAACATTCTAAAGTTGAGAGTTTAAAGAGTAAAGAGAGAGCCTTAAAGTGCTTAGCTAGAGTTAATGGCTAGACATCAACCTAGAGAGAGAAAAAGAGTTAATCAACTGAATATGTAAGTGTATTCTTATACCTTGATTATGAATTGACGTTTGTGATCATTTTATGCTAATGATTTGCTATGATTTGAACTATAAGCATGAGTAAAGCATGACTAATACTTGTTTGAGGATGTTTACTATTAAATTTAGGAGAATTTGATAAATTATGTAAAAAATTCTTAGATCTAGGTTAATTGAATAAGAAATGAATAAGTTATTTATATATCTTGTTAAAGACTACTCTCAGGTATACATCTTAGCCAGATATTTAAATATTGATGTGATTTAACTAAATTTGATATGAAAAATTAGGATAGAAGCTTGTTTAGGGTGTTTAAACATGGTATGGTGATTTGATAATGTATATGATGAGATATTCACAAATTGATACTTGATTACTATGGTTTATTCTAGAAATTATGTTTTAATGTTGTGATAAGTAATATGATGTTAAATGTTGAGTTTTTGTGGTACAATGGTATAGATCAAAGGCTATTTAGCCAATATATAGAGGTGTAAAGAATAAAGCACAACCATGTGTATAATGGTTGTGTAGTCATATTTGTATCGTCAAAGTTGTACATATGATATATACACAACCATGTAGTCTGGTAAGAAATATATTAGTGACATGACTGAGATACTAAGTTAAGATCATGCACATAGGTCAATTGCATGTATAGTGTAGAATTTAGAAAGGTCATACTTATGTAGTCTTGAGGTGTACAATTGTGTAGCATACACAAAACAAGAATTAAAGGAATAAATTAAGAAATTAAGCATATATGTATGTATTAAGAAATTAAGTATTTTAATAACTATATAAATTAAGAAATTAAGTATTTTAATAACTATATAAATTAAGAAAGGAAACAACAAGCATTAATAGATAAGAATTTATAATCTAATTTATAATGAAGTTAAAAGTAGTACTACTAAGCCATAAATTTAACAATAATGTAAGAATTAAGATGTAAAGCATGATTTGTATTTCATAACATAGCATGCCAACAATTTTTTATAAGAAAATAAGAAAGAGTTTTACATGTTTTACGATCTTTTGATCAAATATGCATGTTTTTAGAAAAGTTAAAAAATAAATGTTTTGAACATTTTTTTAGAGATGGACTTAATAGAGCACTTGTGAGTTTGTACACCCATTAGAAATTAGGAAACCAACATCCTTTAGAAATTGAACATTACCTTTAGGTTAAACTCATTAGAAATTGAATGCTATTCATGCATCAGGTAGGATTAGATTGAACTCATAAGGCCAAGGTGTCAACATACGTATTTGTATGATGATTTATGACAAGTTAAAAAAGAATTTTATATTGAGATCTTCAAATTGATCAAAATAAGATTTTAGATGAGATCTGTAGATTGAATATGAAAGTTTTCAAAAAGTAAATTTTCAAGAAAGTTTTAAGGAAAGAGCCTTTAGGCTAGGCTATGGTTTCAACATAGTTTTATCATGACATACATGTCATAGCATCCATGATTAAGAGAAAAGAATTAAGATAAGATTTAAAAGATATGAAGAAAAGAAACCAAAACATTAAAATTAGATAAAATAAGATTTAAGAACCAAGTTATTAAGAAGTAAAAGATCTCAACATTGAGACATTAAGATAAATTTTAAGGTAAGGGTCATGTAGAAATGTTTAAGAATATATTTACTGAGTGACTTTTTACCTATTCCAATTCTCTTTCCTTGCAGGTTTCCTTTCTTATTTTCTGGGTAAAGAGGTTATCGTATCTTAAGACTATGTACAGTTGATATTATTTCATGTTTCATGTACATTTTTATGTTAATATAACTGATGTTTTCAAAATAGTTTTATGGATTACATTTATAAATATTTTTAATTCCATATACTATTAATGAAAAGTGCTATTTTAGAAATAGAAGCATGTGAATATTTATGATTTCAATTAACATAAGTATAAGTTATGATTAAATAAGTATTGTGATGTTATTATATTTATCAGGTATATATATGTATATATATATAGTAGTATTATAATTATTTGTATTAGAGTAAGATGTTAAGAAAATTGTTTTGAAAACAACTGTTTTAAAGTTTTTTTTATAAGAAAAATTGTTTTCAAAACTACATTATTTTAAAAAGTTACATATAGGCATGAGTCACATAATCCATGATAACTAGTGGTGATGATTATTTTGTCTTCTGGTGGGGTGATTTGGAGGCTGGTTCTCAACCTGTCACTTTGCAAGTTAGAGATCGGATTTCCAAGGGCTACTGCTTATTTTAAAGTTGTCTACCTTTATCTTCATACGAGCTTTTGGTTTATAGGTGGTTTGCGGCAGATGAGGAATTACCTTTTTTTTTGCTTATTTTTTGCTGAACCCTTGTAAATTTTGAATTGATGCAAAATGTATGTTAAAATATTAAATTGGTCCATGCATATGTTGAACATGACAAAGAGGACCCAAAGTTTTATTTTTGCAGATATATGCAAGCACACACCTGTGCATCAAGCCACGCACGCCCGTGCATTGAGCCAAATACGCCCATGTTGAGAGCAAATGGCACACACGACCGTGTGCAGAAGGACACACAGCTGTGTGTTAAGGCTAAAGGGAGCACACGCCCATGTGCAGAAAGAAGGCACAACCGTGTGTCAAAGGAGAATGACACACACAGTCGTGTAGCACAAACACACACTCGTGTGTAAGGCCAAAATGCAGCCATGCGTCTCTCGTGTGCTAATCGTGCTTGCAATCGTGCTAGCTTCTAGAATCTGGAAGAAAAATGACACACGCCCGTGTGTTGCAAATACACATGCCCGTGCTAGCACAAAAATAACTATTGAAATTGTAGAAAAATGGAAGTACGACCGTGCAAGAAAAGTGACGCCCGTGCAGTTTTCCAAAAATTCTCCAACGGCTCTCAAATCAGCTGTAACAGCTAGAATTTGCCATTTCCTATAAATTGGAGTTGATTTGAAGATGCAAGGGTTAGAGAATCAGGCCTAAGAATTCCATTCTTTCATTCTCTAATTCTTCTCCAAATTTCTCTCAAAAATCACACTTGTAAACCCTTAGAGAGAAACCTTGAGCTTAATTATTGTATTAGCCTTATGAGACAAATTATTGTAATTTTTCACAAACCCTTGGGCATAATCCCGTGAAACTAGTGTAGGGCGTAATCCCTGTTAAAACTAAGTTAAGAGCACAATCCTTTATATCAAAACTAGTGTGAAGGGCAAAATCCCTTGTTGAAAAAACTATTGTAACTTTGGGTTAAAGTTAGTGAAAGGAAAATCTTCAAGCGAGGTTGCTTGGAGTAGTGGACGTAAGAGGCGTGGAGAAGCTCAGAACCACTATAAATCGGCTGAGCATTTCTTTTCCTTTACTCTCTTTATTTATACTTGCTTAGTTGAATTTATATTTTGTGCTTAATTGTATTGATATAATTGAATGCTTGTTTTGGTTGAATAGGACAAGTTTTAAATTTGAGAAAAGTTTTTAAATAACCTATTCACCCCCTTCTAGGTTATTTGCCATCTAGTTTTTGGGGTTTTACATTTTTGTTGATAACTTTGGTTATAAAAAGGTATATTGGTAAATTGTATTTGATTAGAAGTAGGATTGTGTAACATTTTTTCGTAAGTAAATAGTGGGTGCGAAAGCAAATGTTTTAGGTAATGCTTTGCTTTCTTTTATGGGTGAGTTTCTTCACTACATATAGGTTATTTTGGGCTTGCCCGTCGTTTTTTTGGTTGCTATATGTTCTTTAATTACCGAAAAAAAAAAAAAGGAAATAAAGAGATACACATGTCCAAGTGTCTTAGGTGTAAGAGAAGAGGTAGTTGAGAGTAGGGGTTTGGTTAGGGCTACTTCTAGAAGATAGAGTTCAAAACCTTTGGTAAACATGTACATGATTAGAAAGATAATCTAGAAGGTGATAAGAAAACATGACACTGAGCTCATGGTTGATAACAAGATTAGGCCTAACATAGAGGATAATCAATTTAATGATATGAATAGTAACCCTAAGCCCTCAACATACTTGATAAAGGCAAACCCCTTTCTAATTCCCAATAGTAGCTTCAGGAAAACCTTGTTGATTTGTATAGATATTCCACTTTTTTGTAAACCATTGACATCTTCATTCAAATTCTCAAATGCTCATAAATGTCTTCCGATCAAGATGGGTACATTGTGTGTGAAACAAGTTTCAAAGGACTATAAAAGGAGTAAGAAGTAGCATGAAACAGCCTTACCGTGGTGCCAGAAGAAATGACATGCTTTCTTGTGAACACTATAATGTCATGCCAATAGATAGTTACACATCATGCTTCCATGGCCTTAAGTCCCCCAAGGTATAGGTTCGAGTGGTGTGAGAGGCGTGAAAATCCTCGAGGGGAGGGACAGTACCTACCTAACGTGAGTTGGGCTGGCCAGTCTAGGTCCATCTGAGTCCAACTGAGTCTCCTAGGCCGAGGCCTTGGGTACGACTATGCGGGTGTGCGGGCTGGGCCATTACACTAATATCAGACCATTTGGTTGTAGTGTGATAAAAAATTATAGTGGAAGTTCACTTAGAGGTATTGAAAATTAGAATTTGCCCCGAAGTCATTTCAGTGTGCAAGTTGTGTGCTGAATAAGAAGAATTTGTGCTAGGAAATTTTCTTGAATTGGCCAAAGAAAGAAGAAAACCATATAGAAAAGAAGTTGGTTCAATTTTTCTTCTTAGCCTTGTATCCTTAATTGCTTTTATCCTCACCCTCATCAATATATCACCATCTGCCTTGTAAACTTACACATTTAGCTACCCAAACATTTATTGTGCATAAAACTATTAGCCTTATTGTCTCTATCAAGTACATTTCACTTTCAATATCACCATCTATGACTATTAATCCTATTTTTAATCTCTTTTACTACAACTATTATCTGTCATCACCTCAATTAATCGTTGATATACTTTTACTCTTAATTACATCTTACCCTTATCATAAATTACCCAACTACGCTTCTCAAAAGTCACCAAATTACCCTTATCATCCAACCCAAGCCCAAAGACCAAAGCCAAACCCAATACTCATCAACCTAACCTAATTAGCATAAATACTTGTCTCCCTCATCTATAACTCTTAGAAAAAACTATTCATTTCCCTAAATTCACTATTCATAGCCAAAAGCACTGTTCATAGAACCTTAATCTCATCTTATTTATATCTCAAACACTTTTCTAACCCAGTATAACATAATCTAATTCACTTAATAGCTAGCAAAAGAGTTTTAAATCATTACAACCATCTTAGAAAATTGGTGATATAAGGTTGAAAGGTAAATTCAAGCTTTGAAGGTAGAATTGAATGAAGAATTTAAGACCCTCACTAGATTAATTCATGGCATGTCTTAAGACTTAGCCAAGATGATATAAATTCAATGATCCAATAACCAAAACCAAGCTAGAACAATCCCACCTCCAAGAGATGACTTTTCCATTATCTACTGTAGAGCCCAAACCACAAGAGACACCTATGATAAAACCACTCACTGTAAACAAAGAATAACCATCCACACAACCCTACATGATGAAAGAGTTTCCTTATCAAATGACTCTAATGATGAACCTAAGCTTCATAAGAAAGGAAAGAAGAGCTAAGAAGAAGATAATCGTGGCTTAAAATTAGACATCCTTAAATTTGATGGTAGCTTGATTTCAAATGTGTTTGTTGATTAGTTTTATAGTATTGAGAGGATTTTTTACTACAAGGGGTATGATAATAAAAAGAAGTGTAGGTTAACTATATTAAAGTTTAAAGGCTATGCTTCATTGTGGTGGGAAAATGTGAAAAGAGAAAGAGAGAGAGGCAATGAAAGAGTAAGATCATATGAAAAATTGAAGATGATATTGAAAAAGAGTTTCCTTACTGAGAACCATAAAGTAAACCTTTACTTCAAACTCCATAATTTGAAGCAAAGGGACAAAAGGTGGACGATTATATGAAAGAATTTGAAAATTTAACAGTAAGGAGTGATATACTAGAAGAGAGAGAGCATACCATAGCAAGGTTTGTAGGAGGTTTGAATATAGAAAAAGCTCACAAGATAGCTTTAAAAGCCTACTATTCCTTCCATAATCAATATAACCTAACCATGAAGGTGAAGAGGTAACTTAAAGCCTTAAAACTCACTATACTTAATAAGGTTTCCAAGGAAAGAAGCTATTACAAGGGGTCCCTATCATACCTAAAGATTTTGGTAAGTTAAAGATTATTGAAGCTAGCAAGAAGAAACCTAGGGTGCAAGATGAAGCTAGTAGAAATAAACTTAAGAATAAGAAATGTTTTAAATGTCATGGCTATGGTCATTTCTAAGCCAATTGTCTTAACAATAGAGCCATGACCTTGATGTAGATTATAGCCATAGAAGAGGCTTTTCAAGATGAAGAGATTGAGGAAAAAAGTAAGGGAGAAGAGTTAGCCGATCTTGAGAAAAAGGAATTATTAGTTCTTACGAGATTGTTGTATACCCAAGTCAAGATGATCAAAATGAGAACTTTTTTAAAACTAGGTTTATTCTAAAAGAAAAAGTTTGCTTGATAATAGTAAATAGTAAAAGTTACCCTAACGTTACTTCTACCACTCTTGTGGAGAAATTTAGTTTTCTAACCTTTGACTATGCTAGACATTATAAGCTTTAATGGTTAAGTAATGGAGACACCTTCCAAGTCATGAAGTAAGTTATGGTTCCTTTTTCGATTCGTAAAAGGTATGTAGACCAGATAGTTTGTGATGTTATCCTTATGGATGCTTACAACTTATTACTTGGGAGGCCAAGACAATTTGATAGGGAAGTGATACACAATGGGTGGCTTAATACATAGTCCTTTAAATTCAATAAAAAAACCATAACCTTTACCCAATTATCACCTATTCCTATGAATAGTAAAATCTAGGTAAATTTCATAGATTTTGCTAGTTTTTTTGCTAGCTTTTGAAGAGGGAAAGAGACCAAGAAAACTAACCTAGGTAGAAAGACATGGCTGATTTTTCTTTAGGTTTGTGTTGCATATTAGTGGACGATTAGTGGGACCTTTTGATTGAGGTTTTTTCTAACCTTTCCCTTTATGTGCTAGTTTTTTTGGAAGGCTTCTAACTGATATGCTTGGAGTGCCGGGCAGAGAAAAAGGGCAAGATAACCAGTTGAAGGATAATGGCTTCTTATTGATCTTAGGTTTTAAAGCTAGTAGTAGCAAGGGAGTTTTCTTAGTTACTATGGCTATTAACTAATGCAAACTCATAGGAAGAATAAGCTTATGTTGGGCATTTAGGATAACTACTATCAACTTTGTAAAGCAATGTAAAGATATAACCATAAATTTAGGTTTAGTGTGGGTAGATAATCGTAGCCTTGGGAATTTTTTTAGTTGTTTTTTTTTTTTTATGGTTTTTTCTTGGCACATGAATAAATATTCCTTGATTTAGTTTTGGCATGCTTCTCTTGCATTTTATCTCTGCAATAGCTTAGATAGGCTTACAAGAGAGGTTTTACGGGTAGTTGGTAAGTTCGATGCTTGGTTCTTTGCTAGCTAACTATGATTAACTAAGCTTAGGATGTTGCTTTTTATTCTTTTATTCATTTTTATTTACCAAAAAAAAAAAAAAAAACATTAGCACAAGCAAAAGAACTATAGTCTCATTAGGAATCCAACACATTCTTAGATAATTCCATTAAGTACAAAAAATTATTCAACATAAAGATATGTGGATAGAAAGAATTGACACAAATGATAACTTGGTTTATCAATTAACCAAGTTTTTGTCACTGCAAAAGCATGATAGGAATGTATATACATATGACATTAAAAATATGTATGATTAACTATAGTTCAAGTGGGTGATTATTAGGGTAGGTGCCTTATGGCCACATAACTACTGTATTGTTTATGTATTTATTTTATTTTTATAGATACATTTGATTATCAATAAAAAATGTATTTCAGTTATTTATTATTTAATAGATATAACGTGCCTTTAGTATAGAAAATCGAGACAAGAGAATCGAATGATCCATTATGCTTTTCTTGCATCCTCATTAGTGGTTGTACTAAAACTGTTTATAATCCCAACATAATTATGAACCGTAGCCACAAGTGATGGTGCAAGGATTATCATACTATTCATTTCCTATTAAAATGTGACGTTAGTTTATACCTATCAAAGTTTGTTACTTGTAGTCTAATATAACATATGAGTGCATGATTTGATGGTCATGCTCTTTGGATAAGCCCACTAAAAAGGATCCTTTATAGATGGTGCTTTTTTTTGTTTATGGATATGTCATCTTAACTTGATGGATACATATAGTCCTTTGACTTAAAGTCATTAAGCTGTCTTATGCTAGGAATGATATTGTTTGATGTCATCAAACATACTACCATAAATAAAGTATTATAAAAGTGAGCAATTGATTGTATCATAGTAGATCAATAAAGGATTTATCACTCTTAAACATAGAAGTGGTGTCTCTATGGTAATGTTTGTAACCAATAAGTCTATAGTCATAGATGGATTCAATTGTTATCTAATCCAATGATCCAATTTGGACATATATTGTAAAACAAAAAGTTACTTAGATAGACATTATTTTATATTTCACCTTTGAGAGACATAACATGACAATGGGATTGATGGTAGTTAACTCTCAAGTCGATCAAGATTAGAGATATTCATTAATGCTTTATTATTTAAATAGTTAAGATACTTTGCTAGAGGCCATTCATGATTTATGTTTATATTCGACTTAAATTCAGATGTTATCAAGTTAGTAGGGAACTCTTAAGTCATACATAATGCGAACTAATTAAGCTTTGAAAGCATAGAATTATTGTCCTAGTAGATATGGTGTCACACATTGCCATGTTGAACTTACTAGATTCATTCAAATTAGTTCAAAAGTAAAAATTAAAATTTTTCCTTGACACGACCATTTGTTTATTGGGCACACAGTCATGTATCTTGACAAGTAGAAAATTTTTGAGTGTTTAAATAGTTAGGGTTGACCAAGTCAAACCTAATTCAAAATTAAAATAATCTGTAATGCACGACCTTGTGTAGGGTTAATTGAAGATTATGGCATGATGGAATATGTTTCACAAATTTATGCAATGTGCATAAGTCAAGCGTTATCCAAACATTGATGCATGGTCGTGTGTGTGTTACACATAGTCATGCATGCGAGTTACATGGGTTTGCATATTACATGCACATGTCTATGCACCTAAATCTATAAAAGGACATGCGAAAATTTCATTTCAACTTTTTGTTAATTCTCAAAGACACATATCCATGTCTCATATATTCACGTGACCTTGCGAGTAGTCGCTAGCATTGTGAAAGCATGATTTGTCTCTATTGTTCTTCCTTTATGTAGACTTAACACCAGTGCCACTAGTTTATGAATCGGTGGAAATTGAATTCCTTGCCATGTAAAGAGCTGAAGGAGCCTTTAAATATAAATATGTCCCAAATAACACCCAATAAATGTTATGTTTTGATTCCTATAAATATGTGTGAAAACTTGTATCCTGTATGTTTTCTATGGCTTTGATTGTAAAGTTTTACCCCTCCGATAAACAAAGGAAACCCAACATGTAGTTGGTGTGGTTTGGGTTTAATAACAGTGGTATAATGAAAGAGAAGCTATTAATTTATAAGGAGTTTTGTTGACTGTGATTAAGTCATGGAATATAGTTAAACATTGAAAATTTTTCTTAATATTCTTTAAATCAAACCAAATATTGCATAATTGGTTTGAAGGAGGATGTGAAGAATATTAAAAAAAAAAGTAGAAAAAATAATGAATTATTTTTTGTTTAATGAAACAATACGTAGAAGGCTTTAATGAGATAGTGTGTTTTTTAGAAATTAAATGATGTTTTGATGAAAATACCATATATCTTGTTAGATGGAAGACACAACGACGTGGTTTCTATTCCATAGAGTTTAGAAGGTTTTCTTCCTTTTGATTGTTTTAGACTAAAGAGATTGGTTTGATGGTGTCTAAGGATGATTTTTGTGCCTTTCAATTATTATCGAATAGTTAGTTTTTCATCTGATTGGGATTTCCAACTTGATAACTCTGACAAATTGTATCAAAATAATTTGTAATTCATATTTTAGTTTTGAATGAAAAAGTGAGATATTATTCAACTTTCAATTCTTATTAGAGATGACAATGATTTAGTATGAGCTAAATGTCTTATTCCTCATCCCTATTCTCATCCTTGTCCCCACAGGAAAAATCTTTCCTCGTCCTTAATGTAGGGATAATGAAGAATCTTCATCCCTATCTCCACAGGAGGAAACCTTTCCCTGTCCTCACTCTATCTCTAATATGGGAATGTCTTTCCCTTCGTATCCCTGTGGGGAAAATTCCCCCCACTTTGTTTTTAATCTTTATTAGAAAACTAATTGAATATTTATTAAATATCTAGATATATTTATAATAATTTAAAACTTTTTAAGAGTAATTCAATATTTAAAAGTTAAAGAGATACGTAAATTAGAGGAAAAACTGAGATATGTAAATTAGAGGAAAAACTAAGGGACAGGATAGAGAAGGAATAGGTCAAACAATAGTATTTTTCATCTCTGACAGGCCCGATTGTCAGAATTTTAGTCATCACTGTTCCTTCCCTCGCTTTCACCCCTATTTTTATCAGAGAATCTCATCACTGTTTGAGGAATGGCAGACTGAATACCTAGTTTTGCTGTCAAAATTTCCATCTTAAATTCCTGTTTCTTTAGCCTAATTCAATTTATCCTGATATCTCAAGTTCTAAAATTTCCAAAACTTTTTCCTGGATTATTTGCCATTCTGCAGGCTCTGAAATAATTTATTTAGCGAGATGACAGCATTGTTTTTGGCATGTTATAAGGAAAACTCCTTTGTGTTTCGCCAAATTTTAGATTTCATGTTATGGATTTATTGAACTCAATTCTAAGAGATGGGAACGATATCGTGCAAGTTAATATTAGATCATGAAACATGAAAATAAATAATGCTTGTAGTTCACGAGCCGAATTCAAATTATAAAGAAATAGAAGGCTTAGCACTTAAGCAAAGGAATGATACTAGCATTTTGGGACACAGATCTCTTGGATTCCTGAGTCAGATTATTAGAGTACGGTCTTGAGCATGAGATAGTTGAAGCAGTATGTACAAAGGGGGTTGACTGTAGCGAGAGTACATCTAGTTCTTTGTACGGTTGTTTAGTGAACCAGATAATAAATATTCAATATCGTGACGCATGTATAGTTTAATCAAATATGGCTTGTCTTGTTTATTGTTTATTACTTGGATTGTCAAATTGATTAGAGCATGTTCTGAGCTAATTACTCTTGAAGAGCAAAAGAGTTTAGACATAAAATACAGTGGATTAAACCACAGTAAATAGACTACAAAATTACTTAGTTTCTCACCTTATATTGTATTAAAAAAAATTAATGAAATGTTTATGCAAAAATCAAGCTAAATTTGTGTTTAAATTCATATAGCATATGGTGGAATTATAATTTTCCACGGACCGACAAGAGAGTCCAATGCTACCATTTATGGAGGCGACAACCATTCGATTTCCCTTTTATATTGAGTCTCTCTCTCTTATCTTTCTCCTATAATTTTTTTCACTCTCTCTACTATATTTTGTTGCAGCAGGAACATTGAATTGAACCTGAAGCTCTCTCCCTTTTATAATGCAAGGTGACTAATCTAAAGTTTTTTTCATTTCTATATAGACTTTAGTATATGCTTTGAGTTCCCAACAAAACTCTCCCTCTCTCTTTCAATTTTCTATTAAACCTTTAGTTCACACTCTCTTCTCAATTGCACTCACTTCTACACAACCCCCGATCTTCTCTCGTAGACTTGTCTTTAGCCATTCTTATAGCTTTGATTTTTCTCTTTTTTTAGCTATGGATTTTCAGCCCAACACTTCTCTTCATTTGAGTCTACCAAACAATCAACTCAACCTTGAACTTGTTCTTGAACCGTCTTCATCATCGTCTTCATCACCTCATAGTCCAGCCGGACCGCGAGTCTTCTCTTGCAACTATTGCCAAAGGAAGTTTTATAGTTCACAGGCTCTCGGGGGTCACCAGAATGCGCACAAACTCGAACGAACGTTGGCAAAAAAGAGCCGGGAGTTGAGCTCAGCCGTTAGGGCTCATGGAGGGTCGAACTCTCAGCAATCTGGATCCGGCATCGGTGGTTCGAGCCATCGTATACGTGTTCATCAGCCACCGCTGGTCGAGTTTCAACATCAGGGTCGTCTTGCGACCTTCGGTGGAGAGATAAATTTTAGTTCAAGAGACGCGGTGAGTTCTTGGCCCATGAATTACAGAGCTGAAAATGTTGAAGACGAGCTTAGCCCGCTTGACTTATCATTAAGGCTCTGATTAGTGGCGCTTATTGTATTTGAAATTAATTAATTGTATTTTCATTTTCATGATTAGTTAACTGATGAAGTATCTGGTACGCTAATACTATATTAATTAAGAGAAAAAGGAAAACGAGTGTTATGTATAACCGAAGTTGATTATTCATAGATCGAAGAGAGTGCTGATGATTATTATTATTATTTTTTTTTCAATTATGAGATATTGTATAAATCTTTAATTATCAACAAAATTTCTGCTATGTTTCAATGTTTTTCTTGTAAACTGTTTACATTTAGCTTCGTGTGAAGTTGAAGAAGACCTCTGGTCCGTTTGAGGCCTGGTACATAGCAGTGTTTAAATGTTGTAGACAAGAAATTAAATGTCTACTTAATTCTTGTGGAGTATTGTTTAATCATGCATTAACTAATTAATATTGATGGATGTTTCAACTAGTCGACTTCACCAAATGGGTTCTTCTTAATTCATTAATTCAAATAACTTACAAGTTTTATTATCATTAGCCTGAACATACGTATACTAGTATCAAAATTCACGTCTGGGCTTCTTGGCAGTAACGATTATTGGACTTCATTTTCAAACAACAAAATCAAAGCTTCAGATCAGAATCAATCGGACAACAATAATTTCAGTTTTTACAACTGTAATTGTTTCTTTTGTTAGCTTAATGCTATCCAAATTATTCAATGCATATATATTAATGGAATTGTTTCTTTTGTCCTCATTTATATTGAAAATATCAAATAAATTACGTTTTCTTCTAGCTTCTCACAAGCGCCACAGTCAATAAAATATATTTATTGAACTGATATTCATAGATGTTTTATGTTATCAAATTGTTGAGTTCACTGTAGTTATACATAAACTTCACTGTCTATTCTGACACAAAATATGTTTTTGGTGGTAGACTTTAATCTATAAGTCCTATACGGGAAGCATGGACCTAAGCAACGACATTAATTTCAAATCTTTTTTCATTTTATTTTGTTGAATTTTCTGCTGATGTTAGCTTCTACAAATATTTGTGAAATGTATATAAATCAGATATGGAACTGAGAATATTAAAACCTAATTGGTTACAAAATTGGAAGTTATGTGCTACTATGCTTGAGCGAAAGGGCTTCCATATGAATAACTATTCTTATTGTCAGCAATATTTTAGACTGCTGCAATTTGCAAATTTTTTTCAATTAATTTATAATTTTGTAATGAGAGTAGATGAAACGTTTTCTCTTTTATTTGTTTTCTTGCAAAGAAAGGGTACAAATGAAGGATAATACAATATCAAATCTTGTATTTTCAACCATTTTGCTTATAAAATGAAGCAATCTATATAGCCTAATTGTTTATTCATCAGCATTTTTATTTATATCTCATATTTAAAAAAAAAATTAGTCCTAATTAATCTCCAAGTTACTGTTAGAAGATTATGTCAAAGGTTGGTTTCTCGTTGTTTTCTTGATCTGACTCTAACGCCTCTTTTGTAAATTATGAGAAAAATATAATAAAAATGTAAGTAAACATTATATAACATATTTGGATATAATATTTTCTCTTGACCTAAAGGCTACCAAATATTTTCTCAGCTCATACCATTGCTTAATCTACCATTAACCTATCAATGAATTTGCTGCCCTTAAAATGGCAGGAGTTGCTAATTTCAAAAGTTAGTGAGGCAAATGTGAATGAGATTGATTTTGCTTGCTTTCACCTTTCTCTTCAATAATTATCTGCAGTTTCGCTCAATATGATCAGTAAGAAATGAATTTTTCGACCAAAGAGGATGGTGTTTGAAACTTAACCAGCTGTCAGTTTTCAAATTTTTAACATGGACTCCATTTTTTTTATCTATATCTAAATCTCTGCATGCATGTTCCCTTCAGGAAGAGACCGATAAAACACGATCAATCAAAATAGGGAAAAGGACATTCCTATCCAAACTTTTTTATGATAACAAAATTTCATTATTTAACTTTTTAAAGTCTAATTATTTATTTATTAATCAAAATTAATGATTCACAGTAAATATTAAAGATGAAAAAGATATTTCTATTTTATGATAAAAAGAATTTTAAATAATAAATAATAAAATAAATTTTATAAAAATATTAAAATAATTTTAAAAAATTTAAAAATGTTTAAAAAAGTAAATAAAAAATGATTAACAGATGAATATTTAGGTTTTTATAATTTGAAAGGCAGACTTTTGTCTTTTCCGAAAACCTTGGGTGGAAATAAGTCCTTTTGCCTAAAAAATAACCAGAATAACACTTGTAAGTTAAACTTCTCATCTTTCTTTTTCAATCAACATGGCTTATTATTTTGTTTTCTGGTTGGTTTAGGGCTGGACAAACAAGGTTGGCTCTTTGTGAATATTGATTTTGGGGATCTTGCAATGATGCTTTATTATCTTCTCCTCTCAGATTTGATGCCGACATTTAATTCATTGCTCTTTTTCAGACGCTGAAATTTCCATCGCAGATCGAACATCAATTAACCCGGGAGAGCAATCTTGTGGTCCATATATTTTATACATTAACTTATACCTCCTTTGTCATTATCAATGTTAATCAATTAATTTAATCAACCACTTATTCAATATCATTTTCTTTGAAAATTAAAATTAAAATTTGATTCTAATAAATCAAAGTTTGTCGGACCTTGATGAAGAAATTTTTGAAATTTTGATCAAGAAATTAATGGGGAAGCTTTGTTTTGTATTTATCATTAGTAAGAGAGGTGTAATCTCATTGACTTCGAACTTTCATTAGTATAGATTGACGGTTCAATTATTTTAATTAATGGACCACATTGAGTTCTGCTTATCGTATTTTTAATTACTTAATTATAAGTTATCCCTGGCAATCCAAATTGAAAGACACATAGTTTGCATGTTAAAAGATAGAAGATGTAAAACAAGTCGTCTCTGATGTGCATTTAAAGATATCAACATATCCCCCTAAATACAAGTAGGGCAATGTGCATTGTACGGCTTTTAATTGGAGACAGCTTTCGAATGAGACGTTTATGAGAAACCAAATCTTATAATTTTAATCACAATCTGAAGTAACCTGATTACAAAGGTTCTTTTAGTTATCAAGGAATTAAAATGAATTCATTCATGAATATTATGAGAGAATATTCAGTTATTCTAATATGTGAAGATATTATGAATAAAGCATAAAATTTAAACAGTTACAGATTAGGCTGTTTTCACATGAAAGTTGAAAGTCATTCTATTTCGACATCCCATTTTCTGATTCGAGAAATGGACGAAGCAATCTGACATCTAACAATTGCATATTTTGGCGGCATAGATAAGAGTTGTCAAAAGTGTTTCTCGATGGGGCCTTTTATCAAGGGGATAGGTTATTGTCAATTGGAAATGGTTTTCTCCGGCACGACTGTTCCATTGTGAAAGCTTGAATTGACCATAGTGAAGTTCAACCTGATTTGATGCATGGTGGAATCAAAGTTGGAGATGTTTAAACTTCATTCAACTACACAAAAGAGGGTGTGTAGAGAAACAAATTTGCTGTTGTAATCAATGCTTGAATTTTATACGTAATGTAAGCCTGTTGCGGCCCGAATTAAACGTCCTTTCAACTAGTTGAAGTTTACGGCAATAATGTTACATTAATTCACTGTACATTTACGATAAAGCTAGCCGATTGATTAACTTAATTCTTCATTAAGAGTGTTTGTAGAGAAACAAATTTGCTTTAGATGGATAAACTTTATTTTCTGGTTTTACGATGTAACAAATTTAACATCTTATCAATTTCTTCTTGTTTTACTTCATCAAAAAGACATGCAACTTAAAGTATATTATATATAACAAGAAAACAATGGGCAAAATGTTGGTTTGACGATGATATATGAACTTCAATGACATAGAAATGCATTAGAATGATTTTATGTTCATTTTCTAATTATGTTATCTGTGAAAAACAACTAAATGTCAAGATTGAATAAGAGAAACACAGAGAAATGCTTGCTAATATTACTGGAAAACAAGCTTTTTCATACTACATTTATTTAAATTTCGATATAATTTATACACAATCAATCTGACTGGCATGCTGGCAATCCTTACCAAAATGATTTACAAAAATTGGATTCATGTCTGACAAACACAAGCTTCAATTTGTAAACATTAGATTTACAGTTACAAGCCGAGAAGAAAATAAGATAATTTTACTTCTTTCAATCTAATCAGAGGAACAACCGAAAATGTCTCTCTGTTTGTGAAACAACAACGTTTTGATATTAACATCAAAACGCTCTATTTCACATATGTATATTAACATCTGCTTTATCTAAACAATTTAATTCTGTCAACAACGAGTAGCTAATAGTTGAACGTTAGTTCTATTAATAGAGGACACCTTAGTCAGTAACATGTAGTTTTCATTAATTCCGTAGTTTTGTCAACAACGCATAGCATATAATCATCTTTGATTACAGCAACTTATATTACTCTTAATATCTTCCTTCAACCTCAACAAAATAAACAACTTGTTTAGCTTTGCGCAAATTTTTTAAGTGAACATTCTTGATACAAAATCCTCCCCGAGGCTTAGGAATTGAAAACGAGGTTAGAAAACAAAATCCTCCATGAGACTTTATCATAAAAAAATAGGAGCAAAACATAGAATGTTCCCTAGTACTTTATCACACTAACTTCTTAATTCTTCTTGAAATTCATTACATCAATTTATCAAGAACAATCCTTCTTTAAACTTATCACTTTAATTTCTTTTTAAAATAGCAATGAAAGTTTCAACTTGTGACAAGTTTTTGTCTTGCTAAGTCAAGTAAGACTTGTCACTTTTGTTTAGTAATTCTATCATGACCAAAAATAGCACGTGAATGGGTTTTCAACCCATCATAGAATTTCTTAAGCAGTCGCCACCCAAGGTTTCACTTGGGAAATAATTAGTGAAAACAAACAACTTATAGATCTCTTGCGAATGATTCAACCATCCTCACCTGCCCAATAAGAGGATTTGAAGAGTTAGATATGATACTAGAAAGGAGTTAGACACCTACGTCGTTCAATCTGAAAGTCAGCCTCCACTAATGTGGTTCATTTTAATGGATTACCAAGTTTAATTATATTCCCTTTATTAAACATACAATTATGCAATTGTCTTGATCATCCAAAGGAATAAAAAAAAATTACATCAAAACTGAAAATAGAACTAATAAAAATTACAGCCCATTGGACATACCTCCCTATACAATAATCCTAATCCTAGGCAAGTCTAAGAAAAGTAAAACCTGTATAACAAATGGGTTAGGTAATAATATAATCAAGTAAGACATTCTAATTAATAAAAAAATTAGTTTCTGAGTGAGAACATAACCTTCAATGCCCATCCACAGAAAGCCTCCGTATGTTCATTCTACGAATGGGTCGCGTCATTTTTCCTTATGTTTCAATGGGTTCCATGCAAGTCATCTATAGAGGGTTCTGCCTCTATCCCAGTTCTTCCACACATTGCTCACAACAGTTCTATGCACAATTACACAAAAAGTGAAAATATACAAAAACACACACATCCAACTCATCCTAATATGTTAGTAAAGAAAATAAGAATGTGATAATGTAAGTGTAATAGTTGCAAGAGCCCAAGTTTTAAAAATGGTAAACTATGTAAGAATAAGGGTAAAATCAATATTTATGTTTTTTATTTGGTCTAAATTGATAGTAGGGGCATTTTAGTATGTAAGGGCTTTATTTGGGTCATCCACATGCAACTTGAGAGACTATCACATGTACAATGTAGAAAGACATGAGAATTTTCAAATTCTTATCATGCATGACTGTGTGTTCTCATGTACATGACTATGCAGGTTCAGCTTTGGCACGCTCTGTATACAACAGCTTTGTTTGCGTGATTTTCATAAAATTTCAAATTAAACCTTTGAGTTCTTTAGAGAGGGAGATCTGGAGAGTTGAGGGAGACTTTGAGCATGAGAATCTAGTATTGATGAATAAAGTTTGACTTAGAGAGAGAAAGCTTTCTAGTTAGTTTTTTTAACTTTGGATGTTTCATATTTCAAAATATGATTGAATCTATTGTATGTGATGCATTTCTTGATGAAATTGGTGAAAAATAAATTTGTTTGACGTTGTACAACACGTAACTAAGTAAAATAAATGTAGATCTATCATGAAACATGTTAGATCCAGGTTATTTTAATGTAATGTATGTTATTTGTTGATTATTGGTTTGAAGGCTATAGTCTCAAGTACATTCCCTACTAAATTTCACTTGTTTTGATAATAATTGAATTTAATAGTAGAAATTCGATGCATATGAATGACTAGAAGTATGCTCAGGTTAAGTATGAGGAAAATAAGCATGTTAGTGTGTGGTTGTTATGCTTTTAAATTCAGATTTAAGTAAATGTGGTTGAGTTTGAAATAATGTATTTACATGTGCTTTTAGAGATATAATGCTTATATATTGATTTTTATGTGATTTGATGATGAGTTGGTGCTAAAATAGTGGTGATTTGTGACCGTTTGGCCAAGATCTATCATAGCAAAGCACGAAGCACGATCATGCATTTGTATCTATAATGTCATGATTGTGTATGTCTTACATGCATGATCATATGAAGTGTGGAAGACATTGCTATGGTGTCATGATCATAAGATGGTAAGTCACAACCGTATGCGTATCAATTCCATATGCAATGAAATTTACGAGTTACAGGGCTATGTAGCTAATAGGTGCACGACTGTGTATAGCGTCCAGAATAAACAAAAATAAAAATGAGCTTTTAATTAAGAAAAATTAAGCAGAACATAAGGAAATTAATAACATAATAAAATTAAATAAGAATAATGCATTTTATGACATAACATACCGAGAAATGATTTAGAAAATGTTTTACATGTTTTTTTATGTTTAGATCAAAAATACATGTTTTATGAAAGTAGAAAATTGATGTTTAGGAAATTTTTTAGGGGTAAATACAAAGGGGCATCTATGGGTTCGAACACTTATTAGAGAGGAAAACCAACGTCTATTATAGGAGACAGTCATTGGCCAAGCTCATTATAGAAAGTATTGATTTTGCATTAATTTAAACTCACATGGTCAAAGTGTCAAATCGTTGTGATCATAAGTCTTATAAATATATGATTTTTCCAAAAGTTTTATGAAAATAATGATTTATAATAAGTTTTTATGATGAGATCTTTAAATCGATTATAATAAGTTTTTATGATGAGATTTTCAATAAATGATTTTAAACATAAAGCCTTTTGGGCTAAGTCTAGTTTGTTTTATATCATGACATACATGACATTGCATGTTAAAGAGAAAATAACTAATAAGAATTATGAAGAATTTAATAGATAAGATAATATAAAACTTATGAAAAAAATTAAGTTAAAACATCAAGATAAGTATGAAAAATTGTTAAATAAGAAAGATTAAGACTTTTTAAGATATGAATTCAAGGTTAGGGTTATTCATGTAAGTTTAAAAAATTGTTTGTTGAATGACTTGTCACTTATTCCAAATTTATTTCCTTGCAAGTTAAGTTCTCGAGCTTGCCAAGTAATAGCACAACTAAGGCTACGTTTATTAAGATTACTCAATAATAGATTTTTGTGAGTTTTATGTGTAGCCTATGTTTATAGTTTTGTTTTTAAAACAATTCATTGTCTTTATTTTTGTAAATATTTTATGTTCTGCAATATGAATAATAATGAGGTAAATTTAGTTTATTTTGTATAATGTTCAATTTTAATGATAGATTAATAAAAAAAAGGTATTTCAGTGGTACTCCAAAAATGAATATGTTCTATGATCATGATTTCAATATTTAGTATATGTATGAGAAATGTTTATGTATATATGTGATACTATTATATTCTATACAAAAAGTTAAAATAAAAATATACAGTAGTATTATAATATTAATTGAGCAAAAGCAAAGCAAACATGATAAAATCTATATTATAACACTAACATGTGAAATACCCTCATCTGGGTATTTTGCGTATGAGTCAATCTCTTTACCCTCATCCTCAACATATGCCACATATTATTTGAATGCATTTGACTTATGAGTTATAGAAATAATACAAAAAGCAAAAATGCATACATTAGTCATACAGGTTGAAAGGTTCATATATCTATAAGGTCAATCTTACTTTTATGATTTAGTGGATCATGCATGCATGTGTGTGTGTGTGTGTATGTGTGTGTGTTTGTGTATTGACACTCATACAAATGCATGCATCAGACATACATATATTTAAGAAAATGTGTGTATAATATTCATGCACCTCTACATTATGTATGAACATTAAGATCATGCAAATAAAAACAAAAAGTGAAGATATGATTAATACATCCTAAACATGATGAGAAATAAGACATATGACAAGAAACACTTGATTTTGCATGTTCAATGTCTTTATTCATAGAATCCTTAGAGTAGTAGGTGGAAGTAACATGGCGAGAAGTAAAGGCTTTGGTGTATTAGCTTTTATAAACTAATTCTAGTATTTTATGATTACAACCAAATGAATAGAACACAACAAAATAAAGAAGTCAAGAAAAAAAATAATTCAGTGTCCCCTATAGACATTATTTAGATGTTTGGCTTCTCGATACTATTCTTCGATACACCTTAACAATGTTCTTTGAACAAAATGGTGATTCAATCTTCTCTTGATTCTCTCAAAGTGTTTCTAAGTTTTGATTAGTGAGTCTTGGAATGTTTAAAAGGGTAAAGTTTCATCTTAGTTTCTTAATAGTAGGTTCCCTCAAAGTAAGAATCATAGTTCCCTTATATAGATTTTCTTAGGATTGGATTCCTAAATAAAATCTAATTTCTAATATTAGAATTATCTTAATTAATTATTTAATTTTCTCGATTATCCTCAATTATGAAATTATATTGTTAATTATACTAAGTTTTCTTATTAAAATAACCGAAAGAGTTTAAGTGAACTATGAATTCTACCATGGTAAACAGAAACTTGAGCACTTACAAAAGTAAGGTATTTCTTTATTGAAGAGAGAAACTAGGTCATTCTGTCCATCATGATGAATCAAGGGTGAACATATAAACATTTCCATTATGCATCATAAGTGTCACATAATTTATGTGTAATTTCATATCATTTCAGGTGAAATTTTATAATTTTATCCTTGATTTGAATAAATTCAGGATCATGTAGTGTTTGTCAAGTTTTGTAAGATTATTTAGTGATTTCAAGCAAAATGATGAAAAAAGAGGTTGCCCAAGATGAAAAGTCATGAGTAAGCAAAGAAATAAGGTGATTTCTATTCCATGTGATAACTGCATTGTTATTCCTTACTTCAATCATGACTTTGCATCTTAGGCAACTTTCTTTATCATCATTTTTACATGAAATCATAAAATAATCTTGCGTAACTCAACAAACATCATGTGAACCTGAATTTATTCAAATCAAGGATAAAATTATAAAGTTCCACTTGAAATAATGTGAAATTACACGAAAATTATGCATTTTCTTGACACTCATCACCGCACATAAGTCAAGACCTATTTCGCCCACCATCTTTAATGGTCAATATGGGCTAAGTCTAACCCTATTGGATATTTCTAATGTTTTACTCACATTGAGTCCACTTTTTTGTTTTCAATCCATCAACCTTGGTTTATTGATTCAAAGTCCTACGTCAAAACCATTATACCTTAGCATCATTATGAACGTTTAGTTAGGTCAAAATAAGGTGTCTATAGTTGTCTCTTATTTTGTAGGGTTTTTTGTGCCATGTAATGAATGTAATAAGATGCAAGACACATGCAAAACTTAGTGAAGTACAAAATATAAGACAACAAATGTTTTGACACAATAAGCAAACAAAGTGGTCGAAGCCTGTAAAAGTTCTAAACAGTTGTAAAACCTTGGGATCACCATTCTTGATAAACCAAAATGAACACATACTACTAGTCCTAGTGAGCCTATGGCTTTTAGATTATCAATCTCAATAAATATATGGAAGATAATGGACTACTATTCTCGGTGCCTCTATCAAAAGTAGGTTACCACCCTCTATGAACCCACAAGAAGGTTAGATACATTCCTGGTGAATCTACCTAAAAAATATACTACCACTTCCAATAAGCCTATGGAAAACATTAGATTACCACTCTTAGAGAATCTAATGAAGTATAGGCTACCATTCCTACTAAAACTACAAAAAGGATATATTTCCTATGCTAGGCAATTTTGATAGAATTGGATTGCCTATGCTAGGTGAATTCAAGATAGATTGCTTATGCTAAGAGGTTTTAATAAATTTGGTTTGCCCTTAATAGGTAGATTCAGGATAGATTGCCTATGCTAGATGGTTTTAATAGAATGGATTTGCCTTTGGTGGGAAAATTTAGGATACATTGTCTATGTTAAACATTTTAATAGAATGAATTATACAGACAATAAATGCCCTTCAGGGTGAATATAGGATTTGAGCACCTTATTAGGTAAATGTAACAAGAATGCCTCTCAAGGTGAACATAGGATTGAAATACACTTAATAGGCAAATAATGACAAAAATGCACATTCAAGGTGATTATTAATAAAAAAGTCTCCTTAACTATCCTAACAGTACCTTTAGTTTCTTGTCTTTCTTCATGTTTTTCTCTTTTAAACCTTAGAATTTTGTTAGACTTCTACCTTTCGGAGATGATTTATGGAACCTATTCTACCTATGGTTTCAAACACTCTACTTATCTTCTTTTGTTTTCCTACTCAAACGTCACCCATATGGGACTGTGGCCTTTACTCATTTATTCTGCTTATGATCTCATGCACGGAAAGGTTATACCCTCGTGTTACATATATATAAACTACTTTTCTTTTTCTTTTTTTACTTTCTTTTCATGCTACTACTTTTTTTTATGATTCTTTCTAAACTTTGTCTATTATAACTCATTATGGTATTCCCTTACCCAATGGTTGATATTATAACGCCCTTAGATGTGAAGCTATAAAGTTTTTGTTATCGTATTCAAGCTTAACTTTGAACTGATGAGATACCTATATATCTTATTTTGAAGAGACATAACTTCTCTAGTTGACATACCCATATAGACACCTCTTTCTCTTTTTTCCTCTTGTTTTACTAGCAATATTATCTAGGCAACCTTACTTCTCATCACGTTTAATGTGTTTAAGGTCTAAGTTTTGATGTTTTGGTTGTTATAGTTCTTTGTTGTGGCTCTTTTTATCATGTTTTGTGTATTATATATGTTTTTTTGTGACTTTTGTGGCTAACTAGAGTATTTTGGTTTTTTGAAGTACTTATAAAATGCCTTTCTACTTTGTCTTCTATAGAATATTCATATGCTTAATAGATTGTAAGGTCATTCTACTAATTCATAAACTATAATGGACTTGTCTTTTTCTCATCATTTTGTGGTTTATTTATGTTCCTTCCATGGACTTCTCATTGACTTCATAGAACTTGGACCAATTTCACTTATGTTTCTTAAACTATAATACCCCATAGGTAGACCTTTGAATGCATTTTCTTCCAATTATGAACCCATAATAGGAATTTGTTTCACTTTTGTATTCCATGGGTGGATCTTATATCTCTTTTTTAACCGTTTTTCTTTTTTATTTCTTCCATAAACCTTGCCTCATAATTGTTTTAACTTGATGGCTTACAGTGGACAAGTTGTGGCTTATTCTATAAGACGAAAAAATGGTATCATCTATTTTTGTCTATTATATAAGATAGATTTAGTGTCATCAAATTTAGCCACATTATCTTGGCTACTCTTTCAGTCAAGGTTAACACTAATGTATGTCTTTGGCATACCTTGAATGAGAGGTACTAGGACTTTTACTTATACTTTCCATTTGTCGATTAGCAAGTTAGCTATTAGTCCCATGGATTTCACTACCAGTATAGGGATTACCTACGTTAGGGACAAACTTCTTATAGGTGTTTCTCTCAGTCTGCTTGATGACTAGTTTACCAAGGATGCTTACATATGTTTGGTATTGGTCTTCATTGTTAAGGGTAATAATGTAAGAGGAGAGTTTTCTTATATGTAGATAAGGGATACAATTATTGCTTATTTTAGTGAAGGTGACCTTACGATGGAACAAGTAGACTAGTATACTCATTGTTTTTTGCTATTCTTTTTTAGAGTTGTGTTATATTTGAATGCCTCCAACAAAGGTAATTTAATGTTCCTTTATACACTTTATGACCTAAACAAAATGCATATGCTTGATTGAGGATCCTTAACTCTTACTTTTTTCTTGAGCTTAATTGATTCTACCATAAAGGTGAGCAGATCACAGGCTATGCCCATTTTATAAAAGTACATTTTTTTTCTTTCCTTTTCTTTTTTTATTAGATTCTTTTTATATCTCTTTTTGTTCACCCTTTTTCTAAATGTTTTCTACCACCCACATGTGATAACATATCAGTCGAATTCAACTATCTTTCTCTAAATAATTCATTAGGCTAGTCAGAGGGCTATTAGAAGGGTTATTCATGACCTTTCCTCTCATAGAATTAAGCTTGCCAATGTTACCCTTGATCAAGTATGTTCATATTTTTCTTTTCTTTACGTTATCCCTTTTTCTTTTTTCTTTTCTCTTTTTTAACCAATTTTTATTGTTTGTAAGTGATTGTTGAGCCATAGGTCCTATAAAGACATGACAAAGGGTATTGATAGTTTTGAAGGATTATCATCATTATCAGATACTTTAGTTAGGACTAATTGTCTCTCATAACATCTGGGTGAGCATACGTTTGCTTGGGTAGCTAGACTAAAGCATATGAAGGTTTCCATTCTTCTTTCTCTTTCTATGATTACTTTTTATGCCCTTTAATAAGATAATCTATTTCATACATTAGAAGGCACGCTTGATAAGGACTTTCTTATTTGCTTCGAAAAGGGAAGTTATAGAAGATTTATCTTGGAACACCTTTATCGTCAGGGGGCTTTAAAGATCGGCATCTAATACATATTTCTTACTTTTTTTTTATTTCTTCAATTTCAATTCTTTAACCATATACCCTTGCAATGTCTAAAGTGCTTATACCATTTCATTCTTGTTGAAGAACCTATTGATGCTCAACCTATGTAAGCACTTCGACTATTATTGTAGACTTACCAATCTTGAGGCTTCATGGTATGCCATTTAATTTTGTACCTCCATCTTTGGTATCCATTTTTATTACTACCACATCCTCTTTTACGATTTTGGATTAGATAATATGTCATTATGATTTAAGCTATACATTCTAGGATGTTGAGGACTAGTATTTTATTGTTGATCTCCCTAATGGTTCACGTATCTTAGTAGGTTACATGCTTGCTATCACCTCCCATGTATGTTATGCAAATATGTTTATTTACTTCCAAATAATGGGAAAAACTTTTTTGCTACTAAAATAATTCTAAAAGGGGGTGAATAAGATTATAAAAAAATTTTAACTTTAAAACTTTTTCTTAATCATAAAACAATTTATGTAACAAAACAATTAAAGCATCCAAAAAATCACGAAAGCAAATACAAATCAAATTAACATAAAGTAAAGAAAGAAGGGATAAAGTTTACTTGGTCAATTAATAGAAGTTTGAAGCTTTAAACACAAGCTTCCTACGTCTTCTTCTTCAATCAATAATCGATTGAAGTTTCCACTATCTTTACAATAGTTTGATTTTAAACAAGATAAGATTATAATTATGCCTCTAGGTAGGCTAGTAGATAGAATTAAGTACAACTCTTTCAAATGAAAGATAATATAAGTTTAACAGAGAAGAATGAGCAAACAATGAGTAAGATTTTAACTTGAAACTATAATCCATTTTTCTAACCTTGCCCAATTCAAAATGGTCTTCTTTTATACTTGATTTCTTGTTAGAAATGGAAATGAGTTGTTTCCATAAATTTTTATCAATTGGGTGGGTGGAAAAATCTGTATTTACAATAAGTTTCCCAAGTGCATGATCATGTTTATCAAGTGCATGGTCATGTTTGCTGCATTTGTGGCCTTTATCAAAGTCTTAATAGCCGAATTTAAGATTTGTTCCAAGCCTACATGATCGTGTGCTTATCATATATGGTCATGCTTCATTTTGTCATGTCTGACACTTGGAATCCAAAAGCCTACACAACATTTGAACACTATCACCACATGATACTAACATGACAGTCATTTTGCTTATACACGGTTATATGCCTTATGTGCATAGTAATGTATTGTTGATATGCCTTCAACATGCCTTTGGACAATTAGCTTTGCATGACTGACATGGTAGTCCACTTTGTATTTCACATAACACGGTCATGTGTAAATTCATTGCATGGTTATGTGTTGATTGACGTTTTTGATCTTTTGTACAATGATGTTATACGATTAAAGGTCTTGTGCTTCTCTTTAAATCCTACTGCACAATTATATGTCTCGCTTAGACATAGTTGTGCCTTTAACCTTTTATCTTTGACTTAGCATGATATGATCACATAACTAAGGAACTCGTGCTGCTTTAGAAACTACTCTAACAGGATCATGTGTCATGTTTGGACACGATCGTGATGTTCGACTTTGACTTGTAGACTAAGTATGATAAACGTGCATGGTCAAGATAGTCATGTTGGATCTATGTAGTATATACACATGGTTGTGCAATACTTAAGCACAATCGTATTGGACTTGAAAATTTTTCAGTAAAATCACAAGCCCTAGCACGGTCACACTCAAAAAGCACATTGTTGTGTTAGAGTTGAAACCTGCAAAACTTGAATTGTTTCCTTTTCTTTATCATAAAAGCACTTATGCAAGGGATAATTAGCCATTTAAACATAATTTTATTATCATCAAAGCATCAAGGATTCAACAATCTCCTTCTTTTTTATTGACAACAAAAATATGAAAACATTTTTAAATTTTTTTAATAAAAATTGCAAACTTAAGCTCCCCTGCCCCTTTCCCCCCCACCCCAATTTTAAGCTTCATTTTAATTTCATTTAAATGAAATTTTTAACTAATTCTTCCCTTTTTTTAATATTAATAAAAAAATTGATAAAGTTTCTTCTATTTCTCAAACATTCTCTAATTTTAAGACAAAGTAAAAAACACTATAGTATAATCCATCAACTACTTCAAGTCATAACAATCAATAGTAAGTTCAAGTGCAATAGCATCAAAAACATATATTCATTAATGAATCCACCAAAAACATTGACCAAAGCACATTAATAGTACCAAGTATAATAAGTAAAATATGCCAATCATCTAATATCCAATATAACAAAGTAACAAACAAAACAAGAAACTAACCAAAGCAAATCAAAGTAGTTTCTAAACAAAGTAACAAGAAAATAATATTCCTCAAAAATAGAATGTTAATGAAAAATTGGCCAAAATAATGATAGTGTAGTATATGAAATGTAATGTTTAGGAAAGATCAATGCTCTAGAGGCATGTAAGGAGGTGACTAGGGAGGAGATATGGTGCAAAAGGCTTCAGCTTCTAGAACTTCAACACGTACTTTAATTAAAGCCATTCATCCAAAGATGTTATCTTAAAAGGTTCTAAATTCCGTTTGATGATCGCAAATTTCTTCAATAAGTTGATCAATAACCCTATGAATATACTAGAGATACTCTAATATCGTTTGAGACTCAATAGTTAATTAGGCTTCTAGTCTAGCTTTAGTTTGTGCATGTCTCCCAATATGAGCACTAGTCTCACCACTAACAATAGAGGGAGCAATTGAAGGCCTAATTTAGGGGTCTTGCTCTCTAACACTTCTTAGTAATTGCTAACCACTTGTTCTATCTTTCTGAATAACATGCATCTTATAGAGTGCCTCTACATTGAGCATGTAAACCTCTTCAAATAGGATTCTATAAGTACTTAAGTCATTAAAAGAACTCCTCAAGTTAACGACTAAGAAGGTGATAAACATTCCAAAATCAAGTGGTACCTTTTTCTTATCACTGTATATTTGTATGTCAATCAACTTGCTAGTCATCTAGCATATCGTATCCATTAGCCCACCTATCATGGCAGCTTCCATTATTACCATATCTTAAACACTCACATTATCATTAATGTTCATACGAGTATTCAATATGTAAGTAACCATGTGATAAAATATCCACATGGTCGAGTTTATCAAGGATAAGACCTTCACCTTTTATACCTCATAATAGTCAAATCTGCCCAACAACACCCATATAACCTAGGAACTTTGCTCGTAAGGATAGTCCTAGATACCCACAGCATCACATTAAAGCCATTCTACCAATTAATTAGGAATGACTACCTAATCCTTATTTGCTTATTGAAAGCTCATTATATGGTCTATGATAATTCTTTTCCCATCCTTCTTAAGTAACAAAGAACTGAAAAACTCATACATTAGGTTTTTGTAGGCATTAAATCTCATATAAAATAATCGATTCAACTTCATAGCATCAACTAAATTTCTAATCTTCTCTAGTAATCCAATTTGTCTCAAAATACCATCATTTAAACACATTTTTAGGTAAATTGAATGCTTTATCATTTTTCAGAGAAGTGCTTTCTGTTGACAATTTGGGCAATGATTCTAAATGGATTTTCACTTCTTGTAACGCTTTTAAAAGGGCTCGAATGTGTGGGAAGCTTCATTCAAGGTGACAATGTGAATTGTTTTGAGAATGGTGAAATTTAAGAGATTTTGGTTGATTTGATATGAAAATCAAGGTGAAAATTTTTGAAAATATAAGAGAGACTTATGAAAATATGTTTAAAAGCAAATGTAACAAAAAGTTTAAGGAAAATTGATGAGAGATTGAGAGAAAAAGTTAGTTGCTCTCGGCTAAGGTTTATGTTTAGCATGAAATGAAAGAAATTTCTGGGATCTGATTAAATAGTTACACGTGCATAACCATATTACTTGACTGCACGATTATGTCTTTTCCCTATTTTTATGACATCCCCAATTCCACATGGTCATGGTATCGATAGTTGTACAATCATGTTTTTGTAAAATTTTAAAACTTGTAAAAGTAAAACACATGTCATGTACATGATTTATGTCGTGTGTGCAAGCAAGCACGAAATTTAAAAGACATATACAAGTGTGCATAAATTAGATGCATGATCATGTATATCATACAATGACACACCTATGCACAATTTTCGCACATGGTTGTGTGTGACCAAAACATACAAATTTGCAAATTATCTCAAAGCACCAAAAGCTACAAAACTTGGATATTTTGATCAAATGAGGTTTTTTTTATATGAATTCAAGTGTCGATTGATGTCAACTATAAAATTGCATCGGTTTAACTTGAATTCACATTTGAAACCAAAAACATATTTATTCATACACATCACGCATTAAATATCAGACTACTAAGCTTAAGCATATTCAACACAAGGCATAACATATTTCAATACATCAAGCAACCATGAATAAACACATAACTAGCACAAATATCATGTCAACTAAAACGCAAAGCATTAGGCATTTGTTTTGCATCAATCATTCCAAGTTTCCTCCTTATATAGGTAAAATTTTCCTTATTAAAAGGCTTGGTAAAAAATTAGCAAACTAATAGTTACTATCAACACATTCAAGTGTAATATCACCTTTGCTAAATTGATCACACAAGAAGTGATGTCTAATATCAATATACTTAGTTCGTGAATGCAATATGAGATTTTTCAAAAGTTGAATGACACTAGTGTTATCATAATAAATTAAAGTTCTTTCTTTTTCAAACCAAAATCTAGAAGTTGTTGTTTTTACCTAAAGAATTTGGGCATAATAACTAACTGTAGAAATGTATTTAATTTCCATTGTAGAAGTTACAACCGATTTCGCTATTTGGAAAACCATGAAACTAACATATTACCTAAAAATTGACATGTGCCACTAGTGCTTTTTCAATCTATTCTCTAAAATCAGTATCCAATAACGCATGAAATTCAAATATTGAGTTCTTAGAGTGCCATAAGCCAATATTAGGTGTTCTTTTAAGATACCTAAAAATTCGTTTTACAACGTTTAAATGCAAGTCCTTAGGATTTTCTTGAACATGTTCACACATGCATACACTAAACATGATATTTGACCTAGATGCAGTTAAATATTGTAATGCACTTATCATGCTCCTATATGTCTTTGTGTCAATGTTTTTACCTCCGTCATCCTTATCAAGCTTTACTGAAGTACTCATAGGGGTTACTTGTTATTTAGCGTCATGCATTTGAATTTGTTGAGGAGGTCGTAAGTGTACTTTAATTGGTTGAGTAGGATTCCTTCCTTCATTTTCTTAATTTGAAGCCTAAGGAAGTAATTTAGCTCTCCTATCATGCTCATTTCAAACTCTTTCTGTATCATTTTATAAAACTTTCTATATAAATATTCATTAGTAGCACCAATGATGACGTTATCAACATAAATTTAGACAATTAAAATATCATGTTTATGCCTTTTTATAAACAATGAGGTATCCATCTTTCCTTTGGAAATGCCATTTTCAATTAAAAATGTACTCAATTTTTATACCAAGCTCTAGGAACTTGTTTTAAACCATAAAGAGTTTTTCTAAGTTTAAACACATGATTTAGAAAGCTAGGATTTTCAAAACTGGAAGATTGTTCTACATACACCTCTTTTTAGATAAAACCATTTTCAAATTTAGCATCCATTTGAAATAATTAAAATTTTAAATGGTATGCATAAGTACATAATATTTTAATTGCTTTTATTCTAGCTAAGGGAGTACAGGTTTCATATAAACCAATACCTTTCTCTTAGGAGTAGCCTTGAGCAATTAACCTAGCCTTTTGTCTCATAATAACTTCGGATGCATCCACTTTATTTCAATATACCTATCTTATGTTAATGGTCGGATGATTTGTTAGCTTAGGAACTAGTTCCTATACCCAATTACTCTCAAATTGGTTCAACTCCTCTTGTATGGCTAATACCCAACTTTCATCTTCCAAGGTTTTGTCAACCCTATTGGCTCTATCTGTAACAAAAAAAGGCTACAAATTCATAAGTGTTTCTTATTGAAGTTCTTGTTCTTAATCTTTGGGATGGGTCACCAATGACCTTTCCCCCTTTGCTTTATCCTTAACCCTTAGGAAAAAAACGGTTTTATATTGCTTGAGGTTGTACTTACATTTAATCTTGTTGTGTTACCTCACCTTGCGTTTTTTCTTCTTTTAGAGTAAGACCATCATTGATTTTGAGATCCTTTATAATTTTCACCACTTGATCATCATTTGACCTATCTATACACTTAGAAGACATCTCGTCAAATATTACATGTATAGATTCTTTAACAACAAGCGTCCTTTTGTTGAAAACTTTCTACACTTTGGAGGTGAAAAAATATCCTAGAAAAATTGTTTCATCTGATTTGGCATCAGATTTTCCTAGGTTATCCTTTCCATTATTAAGTACAAAACACTTACATCCAATAGCCTGAAAGTATGTATTATTAGGCTTTTTTCCCTTTGAACAACTCATAAGAAGTTTTCTTAAGGACTGACCTAATTATGGCCTTGCTGATAATATAATATGATGTATTAATGGCTTTACTCCAAAATGACTTAGGTAAATCATGCTCACACAACATAGTCCTAGCCATTTCTACAAGTGTTCTATTCTTTTATCAACAACTATATTTTGTTAAGAAGTCCTAGAGGCTGAAAAGTTATGCTCAATGCCATGTTCATCATAATATACTTTAAAATCAAAATTTTCAAATCTTTTCCATGGTCACTTCTAATACATGTAATTGCATAACCTACTTGGTTTTACAATCTCTTAATAACTGGAACAAAGGTTTTAGAAGCTTCACCTTTATATGTAAGTAACAAAACCCATGTAACCTAGAATAATCATCTAGAATTACAAAATAATAACATTTTCCACCTAGCTCACTATCCTTGATGGACCATACAAGTCCATATGCAATAATTGTAAGGGGTCTAGAGGTAAAAATATATTTTTTGCTTTTAAAACTTAACCTAGTTTGTTTTCCCAAAACATATTATCAAAAACCTCATTCTTTTTTAAAACTAGATCTTGTAATCCTTTGATCAAATCCTTTTTAGACAATTTTTCCAAAATATCAAGGCTTGCATTACCTAGTCTCTTATGCCAAAGCCACATGTCTTCCTCCTTGGTTGACATAAGACACAAATCATTTGATGTTATGTCATGCAAATCAACAATATACATATTTGAATGTTTATGTCCTGTAAATACAATGTTATTTGTGCTAGTTTCAATAATTTCACAACATAAAGCATGAAAACATACTTTGAAGCCCTTGTCACATAATTGATTTATGCTAAGTAAATTATGCTTAAGGCCTTCAACATATAACACATCATTAATGGTTAGGGAGGATTTAGCTATAGTGCCAATTCTAACCATTTTTTCCTTTTGAATTGTCCTCAGAATTTATGTTTCCTCTATCTTTTTCCTTTAATGAAGTAAAGAGATACTTGTTTCTGGTCATGTGTCTTGAACAACCACTATCCAAGTCTACTTACTAGACATTTTGCTTTAACATTGAAACATACCTACACAAAAACATTATCTAAGTTTTTTTAGTGCCCAAATGATTTTGGGTCTATGTATGTTAGTTTTGATTGTTCCTTTAGGAACTTAAACCCTTTTTACTTTGTAAGGTTTGTCATTCCTAATTGGACATCCTATAATTATATGTCTAACATAAGAGCAATATTTACATTTCATTTGTAAAGCTTCAGGTTTCTTTAAAGGTCTTTAATTATTTATGAATAGGTTACCCCTATTATACCTTAAACCTTCTTCATTCAAACCACTTCTTTAAGATGCTAGCATTTCATCCAATCTCTTAGTTCTTATTTCTAAAATTTCATTAGATCTAAGTACTTTTGCCTTTAGTTTGTCATTTATTTTCCTAGGTGATTCTAAATAATTTGTTATTTTTTCTTTCTCTTGCAATGCCTTTTTTAATTCAAGTTTAGCTACATCAAGTTTATTTATAACTTTTTCAAAACTTAGTTTTAGATTTACTAAATCCTTCTTCAAACTTTTGTTTCTATAGCTAACATTTTTAAATTTTATTAGTAATGAATCAAAAGCATCCTGTAACTCATCATAAGAGAAAGAATTAGATTCATTGACCTCATCTTCAGAGTTATTATTGGCCATAAAGTACAAGTTAGCCATTTCTTCTTCCTTCTCATTTTCATCGCTCAAATTGTCACTATCACTCCATATAGATGCAAATGCCTTCTTTTTGAAATTTTTCTCATTCTTCCCCTTCTTCTTTTTCTTTAGCAATGGGCAATCTTGTCTATTATGCCTTGATTTCTTGCATTTAAAACAAATGACATCCCTATCATTTTTTTCTTTATCCTTGCCTTTTGATTTAAGGTTGCTCTTTCCCTTCATCTTTCTATTCTTTGACAAGAATTTACTAAATCTTCTTGCCAATAGGCTTATGTCTTTCTTATCCATTAAAGACTTATCTTCTTCATCTTTAATTGCCTTTAAGGCAATTCTTTTCATCTCAAAAGTAAGAAGGCTTTTGATTCGCTTATCCATTACTATCTTAGTTAGATATTTAGACTCTTTTATAGCTATAACTTTTATAGTCTAAGATTCAGGCATGGATCTTATGACCTTTGTTACCAATTCTATATTCTCAAATTTTTTTCCTAATCCTTTAAGATCATTCACTAAGTTTTAGAACCTTTTGTACATATCAGTTATACACTTATATGTCTTCATCTCAAACAATTCATATTCCCTAACAGTGGTTCTATCTTAAACTCTTTGACTTGACTTGTTCTCTCATGATTAGTTTGGAGAATTGTCCAAACTTCTTTGGCTGACTCATATGCTCAAACTCGGTTGAATTTTGTAGAGTCCAAAGCACAAAATAAAATATTAATTGTTCTAGCATTTAAGCTTAACAACTTTTCATCTTCATCATTATATTCACTTTCATCTTTTGGTAGTTATGTCTTAGGGTCTCCATGCATTAAATCACCATATTCAATAATCTTCCATAATTTATAGTCAATAGATCTAATATATAGTCTCACTTTAATTTTTGCTTATGTGTAATTAACCCTACAAAACAAAGATGGTCTTATAGAAGTACTAGCCATTTTAATTTAGATCTTTTTTCTCTAAAATCATTAAATTTTATAAAAATACTAGAAACCAGACTCTGATATCAATTGAAAAACCTTTTGGTTAGTAAAATAATCCTAAAGGGGATGAACAGAATTCTAAAAATTTTACAGCTTTAGGACTTTTTCTTAATCACAAAACAATTTATACAACAAGACAATTAAAGCATTGAATAAATCACAACAGCAGTTATACAGCAAATACAAATCAAATAAACACAAAGTAAAAAGAGAAGGGATAAAGTTTGCTCAACCAATTTATAGAGGTTCAAAGCTTTAAACAAAAGCCTCTTACGTCCTTTTCCTCAATCAACAATCAATTGTGTGTCATGTTTGGACACAATCGTACATTTGACATTGACTTATAGACTAAACACAGTAAACTTACATGATTAAGGTAGTCGTATTGGACGTGTGTAGTACTTAAATACAATCATGTTGGACCTAAAAATTTTCTAGCAAAACCACAAGCCCTAACATAGTTAATGACACGGTCACGTGTTTTCACCATATGAATTGGAAAATAACTATGCACGATCGTGCTCAAAGAGCACACAGTCATGTTGAACCTGAAACTTATAAAACTTAAATTGTTTCCCTTTCTTTATCATGAAAGTACTCATGCAAGGGATAAATTAGCCATTTAAACATATTTTTATCATTATAAAAAAATCGATCAACATAATGCATGGATATCTATTAACTCATTTTATTTCTTTATTTTATACAAATACCTGTCAAGGCCTCGACTCACCTTCAGAGAGGTTTAATGGTTATTTTGTCTAAGCTATCTCATATGGCTAAGAGTCTTTCTTTGGCCTAGGTATGTACATGATGCATGTTTCATATATGTTTTCTTATATGTAATACACATGCTTACTCTTCTTTCTCTTTCTTGCTTAGGCTTGAAAGAGACAGTTGTAGTACTAAGTGACTTATTTGGAGGCAACCCTTATGCATTCACAACAAAAGATGATACAATTACAGAGAAAGTTAGATTGCTCTAATAATTTCAAAGCGATTGATTACTCTTTTGATTAGCAATTTTTATATTTTATTTATGTATTAATATAGTTGTGGCGTTGATTTTTGCCACACCAAGATAAGACAAACTTATCATTATTATTTAACCTCTCTATACGCTATCAAGAGGAGCGTATAATGGGTTTGTGATCGGTTTTGAGTCTATAGAATCACCATCATAGTTACCATAAAAAGTATACGTTGATAATGACATACTACTTGTGAATCCCACTACAAAAAATTATATATTTTATGACAAGTTTATTTGTGACGAATATAATTTTATCACTATATGACGGTCTTTGATGACGTTTTTTTTATAATTGTCATTAAATCATTTATTATTGTGATGATTAATATATTGTTAACAAAATTCAAATTGTTTGTCACCAATGTTCATATTTTGTGACGAATGATTAAATTTTATCATTTTTTTATTTGGTACTATAGTTTAAAATAATTTTATGACGATATAATATACATTTATGACGAACGTATCGTCACAATATTGCATCTTTTGATGACGTAATACAAATTTGTCATTAATTAATATATAAAATAAAATAATTATAAAATATTATTTTTGTGACCATTTTAATTGTCACAATTGATTATTGTTTGTGACAAAATATAATATTCGTCACAATTGATATAAACGTAAAATTTCATGGCAAAATTTTTAGAGGAAATAAGTTTGATGGTAACTATTTTTATCATATAATATTAATATTTGGTGACAATTTAATTAGTTGTTACTAGGGCTGGATTCAAGCCAAACCAAACATGAACAGTAACATATTCGTGTTCGGGTTCGTTTTGTACTGTTCGGATTCGGGTTCGGGTTCGTATTCATATTCACCGAATATTTTTATAGCAAAGTTTGTATTTATGTTCGGTTTGTATAACTAAGTTCGTATTCAGCTCATATTCGTATTCATATTCATATTCGGTTTGTATAATTCGTTTTTATATTTATTAAAAATTATAATTAATACAAATAATTAATAAAATTTAATTAAAAAATTATTATTTTAAGTTTGGATTCGTGTTCGTATTCAGTTCACATAGTTTGTGTTTGGGCTCGTGTTTGCTAAATTTTAAAATTACAGTTCGGATTCAGGTTCAGGTTCGTATTCATTTTCAGATTCGTTTGGTTCGTTTCAGATTTATTCGAGCCGAATTTAAAAATGAATCCAAATATGTTTGGTTCGAATCCAGTCCTAGTTGTTACTAATGGTAAAATTTCCCACTAAAATTTTTGGAGGGAAAACATTTGATGACAATTATTTGTGTCACTTAATATTAATATTTAGTGACAATATAATTATTGTCATTGATACACATGAAAAATATCATTGACGAATTATTGTTGTCACAAATATACATGTTCGTATTCGTATTCATATTTGAATAGTTTGTTTTAAGCTTATTCGAATTAAACTTTAAAACGAACCTTAATATGTTTGATTCAAATCCAGCCCTACCTAGTCATCAATATACATTTATTTAAATAAAAAAGATAAATATATCATAATTAAAATTCTAACAAACCAAAATTTTGTAAAGAAAAATAACACTTCGATCAAAAAAATTGTCTCTTAATTTTAACGTTTATTATATCATTAAAATTTATTAGTTCAATGACAAATACATTTTCATCATAAAAAAGGTATATTATTTGGTGACGATTTCTTTTATTGTCATTTATCATCATATCTATTGAGATGAAAAACAAATTTAGATGACAAAAAATTAAACAATATTTTTGTCAATATAATTTTATTATTTTCATATCTATAGTGATTTTCGTCACCATAACCACATTATTTGGTGACGAGATATAATTTTGTCATTTAAAGTATAATAATTTTGTGACGAACTATCATGTTAGATGACAAATTTTTGACATTAATTGTGACATTATTAACGTTACAAAAAGTGATAACATATAGTGACAATGAAAGTTTTCGTCACTAAAACTTAACAATTTGGTGACAAATACAAATTAAGTCATACATACTTTTTGAGACGGGTCTGTAGTGACAATCCTTGTAACAACAAAATTTCGTCACAAAAAAAATTTAGTGACAAAAATAACACTTTATGTGACAAATTTTGACGTCACAATTTATCAAATTTGTTGTAGTGTCTCTTGTAGAGGACTCTACTTTCCTCACCTGTCTAATAAGTTGGATTTGAAGAGTCAAATATGACGATAAGAAGATGTTAGACACTCATACCACATAGCTTGAAAGTCAGCCTCCAATATCATGGTTTATTCATTAAACATATTATCGAGTTTAATTGGGTTTCATTTTAATTATCACGTG
>JAJEJH010000762.1:0-94369 GCA_026122585.1 Anacardium occidentale
TACACTAAGCCAACATAAAACTTGATTTTTAACTTCATTTGTTTGGATTTGACAAGTCAACTATGACTTTATTTGAACACACACCTCTTAATAGGATAAATAAATCCATTGCTTTCAGAGCTCAATCAACTCTAATTGCGTGTAACTCATAAACTCTTTATTGAGTTAATAGTGTTTGGATTTAGATCGAATCTAGACATAAACCATGAATGGTCTCTAGTAAGATATAATGGTCTCTAGTAAGATATAATGGTCATTTGTCCAATAAAGTGTCACCAAATCTGAGCTTAATCAATCTAATAGTTAATGCATAACTTAGTTCTTTCAACATATTATATCTTTCAAACTAAGACATAAAAATAACATTCATCTTATGAGTTCCTTGTCATCATAGACTAACGTCAATTCAAATCGAGCAACTTAGATTGAGCTTTGACCTAATCTTATTATGGCCATGGATTTACATGGTTATAATACTTGTGATTAAGCTTATCAAAAATACAACTCCAATGCTCTAGATTGACGAATTTTTTATTGACCCATCATAGCCTTCGTATAGATCTTGATATAATTAATCACCACCTTTATAATAACCCTAATTATGGTGACATGTTATATGACATCATACTGTACCAAACCCTTGCACAAGACAGTCTAACGATCTCAAGTTAAAGGATTACATGTACCCATCAGATTAAGAGAATATTTTTATAGACATAAGAGCCATTTTTTATATGAAATTCTTTTGTTGGGATCAATCTAGTGAATATATCTAGTAAACAATATGCACCTATGTGTTACACTAAGCTACTAGCCACAATTTCGACACATGCAAATTGTCGTCATCTTTTGGTTGGATCGCTAAATCTGATGATAATCCTATCACCATTACTTGTGTTTGGGGTCAAAATAATATTGGGACCATGAACATTTTTTAGACGACTACCAATTAATTCATTGAAAAAATACGATTAATCATCTGATTCTTTCATCTTGGTACAACCATTCTAAGGATATATTGATTTTTCAAACATGAGCATAACATATATGAAAATGCATAATAAATAAAAATATCTTTTATTAATATACAAATAATTACTCTACGAAACATATTGATTGAATAAAGGGCACCTATCCTAACAATGGATATGTTTGGTTGGTAGTAATAAAAGATTATTTTGATAATCTATTTTTTATTATTGATATTACCTTGCTTAATTTACTAAGAAAGAAAAAATTACTGTAATCTTTTATTACCAAACAGATGTTACAAGTAATATAAAATGTAATTTGATTACCTCATTCTTCTTAGGTATTAAAATATTATACTTTGGTAACCTTAATTTTATTACAATTTTACTCTGATTTAATAAATTTATTTTAATACATTAAATAAATTGAGGTAACAAAATAAAATAATTATTTATATACAAATTTACTCAAATATGTTATTCTTTTATACTTATTAACCTTAAAGAAAACTTATCTTTGTGGTAATTATTCAACTTTAATAATAAAAGATTATCTAAATCAAACACATTCATAGGATTTGACAAATGAGTCTCGTAATTATTATAAGAGTAAAACTACTCTTCCCAAGCCAAATCCCTAATTTTTTGTCCCAAAAGTTATAGGCCTCACGGGGAATTTCTATATCATTTAACACTTCAACTTCTCATTCACACATCAAAATAACCTAAGAAAATATAACTTGGGATGAGAAAATTGAAATATCATTTGGGAAGACTAGTGTTATGTATCAACACCCTAATAAAATGTGAATTTTTATATTACATAAGGTTGATTTCAAACATTTGAAATTGTGGAGAACCTAAACAAGTTATGTTTCTTCTATGGTTGATCACCCAACAAAGTAAATCCAAAACAAAAAGAAGTTTCCTCCTAGTGCTATTAAACCCAATCTACAAAGATTATAAGTGTTGTGTGTAGCAAGAGTTGATTTAGGGAGAATGATTAAAAGCTAGAAGCTTTTGAAATTGACTGATTGCCTTCACCATGAAGTTTTTGCAAGTTCAGATAGCCAAAAATGAAGTCGATGTTATTTGAAGATGTATACTTTTATTGATTATTTGTTTGTTTGAATTCTAGAAACTTAAAATGAAAGTTACAAAGTTCTGTACTGAAAATTAATCTAATTGGATGACATGTTTGGGTTGGCAGTAGGGTTGGATTTGAGCTGAACCAAATATGAATATGTATATGTTCGTATTTGAGTTTATTCGTTATGATTCGGTTTATATTTGATTTTGTGTTTGTCGAACTTTTTATAGTGAAACTCGGGTTCGTATTTGGTTTATGTTCGGTTTGTATTCACATTCGATCTGTATAATTCATATTTATATTTTTTAAATATTATAATTAATAAAAATAATTAATAAAATATAATTAAAGAATTTTTTATTTTAGTTCGGGACATATTCATATTTGGTTTATATAGTTTGTGTTTTAATTCGTGTTCGTTAATTTTTAAAACCATAGTTCGTGTTTGTGTTTGGATTCAAAGAATTTGTTTCGGATTTATTTGAATCGAATTTAAAAATGAATCCAAATATATTCAGTTTGAATCTAACTCTAATTTCTAGTCTAAGAGGGGACGAGAAAGAAAAAAAAAAGAAAAAAGGTATTTTCATAATTTTAATAAAAATACGATATATTTGTGATTAAATTTTGAAAAACCCTTAACACCTAGAGAAATAATACTAAAGGGGGGGGGGGGGTTGAATAGGATTATTTAAAAATCTAAATTAATAACCACAACAAAAGTAATAAAAAGCTTAATGCACAATAAACACAATAAAGAGAGAGAGTTCAGAGATTGCTCAGCCAAGTTTAGAGAGGTTCGGAGCTTTGAACACAAGCCTCCTACGTCTTCTTCTTTAATCAAACCCGATTGAAGTTTCCACTATCTTCAACACCCGAATATACAATAGTTTTGCCACAAGGGAATTTCGCCCTTTTTACAAAGATTGTTTTTAAATAAGAAGTTGATTGTATTTGCCTCTGAATAGGCTGGAATCAAAAATTAAGAACAAATCTCTCAAGAATATAAGTGAATGAGCTTAGAGAGAGAAACAGAGCAATCAAATAATGAAGTAGGAAGCTTGATATTTTGCAATTCGTTTCAGTAACCTTCTCCACTTCAAATGACTCTCCTTTTATACTTCATTCATTGCCTAGAATAGCAAGGAGCCGTTTTGCTAGCTTTGTATCCGTTGAAGTGGTTGAAAAAAGTAAGCTCTGCAATAAATTTTTCAGGCGCACGGTCATGCTCTTCGAGTGCACGGTCGTGCTTGCTGCATTTATTGCCTTGTTCAGACTCCCAACGGTCGACTTAAAAGCTTAGCGCCAATGATGCACGGTCGCGTGTCCTTGACGCACGGTCGTGCTTCGACCTTTCATGGTCATGTGCCTTAAATGCATGGTCGTGCTTTGATCCTTCAGAGTTTTGTCCAAAATTCCAGAAGCTTGCACGGGTTGGTTGCACGATGACCGCACGAGCAGCACACGAGCATTTTTATGCTAGTGCACGGTCGTGTCCATTTTTTGCATGGTCGTGTGTCATATGCATGCCTTTAAGCTCTTGCACGGCTAACTCTGCACGATCTCCTGGTAGTGCTCTTGGTAGTGCTCCTGGTAGTGCTCCTTATTTGCCATCACGCACGGTTGTGCGTATTGAGCGTGCACGGTCGTGCATTGACTTCTTTTTGTTGACTCGCTACACGGTTTCATTTGCATGGCCTGATCTCCCGTGCTCTTCATAAGTTCTGCACACGGTCGTGCTTCCACTGCACACGGTCGTGCTTCCAATGACTTTTGAGTTCTTTGATTTCACACGGTTAGGCTGCACGGTTGTGGAGGTAGTGTGTTGCCCGTGTTGTGCATGTACACGGTCGTGCATCATGCACGCACGCTCGTGCGGCATGCACGCACGCTCGTGCGGGTCTGAGATTTTTCTTCCAGAAAATCACAGAACCTTGCACGGTCAAGCGCACGGTCCTGTGTTTTGGACACACGAGGACCCGTTTGATCAAGCACGGTTGTGCTACTAAAGCACACGGTCGTGCGAGACCTATAACCTGCAAAAATAAATTTCTTTCTTCCTTTTCTTTGTCATGAATTACTTCATGCAAGAGATTAATCATCAACTCAATCACATTATTATTACAAATTAACAACTTAATCATATTTTTTCATCATCAAAACATCAAGGGTTCAACAAATTTGAATTAATTAATAGGAGCATTTTCATAACTATACTAACAAACGACAAACTAATAGTTTATCCAGAAAACAAACATAATTCATAGACAATTAGATTTTTCAAATTTAAGAAATAAAAAATGGCCGTTCCAAAATTTGGGTGAAAAACAGTCATTTGGCCACTTTTCATTAGTCTTAAACTTAATTAGAGTTTTTGAACAACATCGATTAATTAATTAATTAATTATTTTTTATAATAAGTATTAATAATATTTGATTGAGTACTTTTTGAATTAAAAATAAAATAATACCTACTCATATAATAATAAACAATTATTTCTATCCAAATTAATAGCATACATGCAATTTATAAACTTTCACCAAATGTTAAATTTATAACTAACTTTTTTGTCTTTTTTTTTTTTTTTCAATTTAGATTCAACCAATTATATAATTATTTTATCCAAAAATTAAATGCAAAATATTTTAAATTTAAATATTTATGTAAGAATCAAATATTAAAAATTAATCTATGTTAGAGAATAAATGTATTTAAAAATTATCATATAATTAGGGATCAAAATTTAAAAAAAAAAAATAAAAGTGGAGATATTGATAAAATTTTGATGGGCTTAAAAATACGAGAGCCCAACAAGTCAGGCCCTAAACTTCAAACACTGTTTTTAGGCAGCCTCGTAGTAAGTTGGTTAGTATTTCCTTTGCGCTTCAATTTTGAATCAATCAAATTTAATCATTAATGGAGGAGGGTTTCAGAGTTCGAGTAGAAAGGATCTTCGGTTCACTGGCGCCTTCTGCCTCCGCACCTTGGTCTCTCACCGACGACGAGGTGGAGAGGAAGCGGTGGAAACTCCAAGAAAAAGACACCTCAGCCAGAGACGAAACGCCCTGTTCCTCCTCGTTCTATGATTTCTCCAAGAAAGACGGAAATGAATGGGAAATTAGATCTTCCATTGGCTTGGACAACACTCTCGATAATGAGGTACTATTTACTTTTAATTTATGAATTCGTTTGTTTTTACAGTTATTTTTATTTTTTTTTTTTGTTAGATATATGTGATTTTTGGGATAACCTGAGATATATTTTTAATCTATAATTTATTTTGTTCTCTTTTAGGCATTATAGACTCAATTTAGGATTTCAAACTAATCTTATCGATTTGAAGAGTTAATTTCTGTAAGAAAATAGGAGGTAGGATACAAGTCAGAATTGACACTTGACATTGTTAAGAACATTGCTGATGTTTAATGGTGACGATTTCAGGGGAAAATTTGGGAATTTATTGATAGTTTTCTCGGAACTTGTTTGTAATTTTTTTTTTGTGTTTTGTTTTTAATTTATAGTATGATGCAGTGGCAAAACTATAAATTCTGTCCGCAGAGGGCTGAAAATTTATTTTGTCTTATCTATAAGAAAAAGTTATCAACCTTGATGATTAAAAAATCATCAAAATTGTGATAATGAAAAATTTATTGTTAAATGTAATAAATGCTATCATTCAAAATATAATTTCATCTTGAAAATAAAGAGAATGGAAAGTAAAAGAAGTTATATGATAAATTGTACTTGTTTAATCTTGTCAAGGAGAAAAATAACTTATTTTTAACTCAAAATTTTAGAAGAAATTAAGCAAGAAATATCTGAATACAAGAAAAGATGATGAATTAATGTTGTTTCACCCTGTTATGATGGCTTGCATATGTTTGTTTGAAAATTTTTCTGGTTGTTCAGAATGAATGTGGAGTTGGGGTGTGTTACAGAAGTTTTATGAATGGGAGAGTGAATATGTAGCTGTTTTTTTTATCTCTCTTGCTATAGTTTCTTCTGATTTGTACTATGGAGCTAATGTGTTTTATGGATGAATGCAGGAAGAGGAAGATGAATTTGACAAAGTAGCTTTAGGGAGAGAAAATTCTGGTGAGCGCTTATATATGAATGAAGTAACTAATCGAGGCTCTTATTTGAACATGCACAATGTGTTTCTCAACTCATTAAATGGGACTAAAGATCCACGTGCCAATCATCACTCAGCAAGAATTAGGCTGAAAGAAGATGAAGATGAAGCTCAAAAAATGAAATTTTCTCGTATTGATTCTGGTACTGCCATTAAGGATTCACATGCTAGATTATCTGAAGACAGTGGTCAAAGGAGGTCTATTTTGAAAAGGGCAAATAATGTCGCAGATTCTAAGCCACAAAAGCGTGTCAGATTTGACCCTGGTTGTAAAATTGATAGTGAAAAAACATCAGCAGAATTTGAATATTCTTCTTTCAGCACCTCATCAATGATAGCTACCGATTCAGATGATGGATCTCAGCTGGCTCAAAATGGTTCTAGGATTCCAGATTACTTATTGAATCCTTCTAGGTATAAACGCTATAATTTTGATTCATCGAGTGAGTTTGATGAGGAATCGAACAAGAAGACTCGTATGGATTTGTTGAAAAGCTCAAAAGCTAAAGAGCTGGGGCCAGAGCTGGAGATGGCTTCTGGCAATCTTCCAACGTCAGTGACTTTTATCCCAAAGAAGAGGGCTGCTGATGCTAAAGCTGCAGATACTAGTAATGAGACCAAAGGAATCAAGGAAGATTACGCGAAGCAGTCCCTGCCTCAAGCAGGCTTTCCTGTTGGTATGGCTGCTAGAGAATCCCAGCACTGTGAAACTAGTGCATCAGATGGGACTGAGCCAGAAACAGGTGCATCAACAGAGGATAATGCTTGTTTCAAAAAACCCAGTCGCAATTATCGGGTGCATTCAAGATCAGATGATTCTTACTCTTAATCCTCTGTGAATTGTCTAGAAGACTGCAGTATGAGAATTATGAAATTGAACCATATTTTCTTTCAATATGTTTTGTATCTGTATCTTCCAAATTTTGTTTAATAGTGTTCCAGCACAGCAATTGATTACCTTATTTTTTTAGAGTTGAGGGTTTATTGGATGAATATCGTAGCCGTACTATCGGATGCTATGCTTGAAATTCCTCCTCTGTGGGTAATTGAGTTGCTGTACATGTACATGCATTCCCTCAGTTATAATTTTAGTCTTTTTAGTAATGTTGCCTTCATTTATATCAGGAGGTTTATATGCCAGTGGTTTGTCACCTAAACTTTTTTATTCGAGATTGACATTTTTTTTTTTATACATTCAAAATTGGGGGTCTTAGTTAATCCTTTTTTTGACACAGATACAAACCTTGTCAAGAAGGATTGCCTTTTCTCATATAAGACAGAAATTTTGTTTACAGTAGAGCGTTTTCAGAGTTTTGATTTCTGTGTTTGAATTTATTATTTGGAGCCCCTAAATTCCAGTCCAAGTGTAACCCTTGATTACTTCTAGGCTTGCATAATTATTGAGATGATCAGATTCTTTTTTGTCATCTGTACTTCTGCAAAATTTGAATTTGACTTTTTTATTGTTGTTATGTAATAAAATGTTAGAAAACAAAACTTTGTTAAACTGTTTCAAGTACATAATTTACACATAAAATGTTCATTGAGGAGGGGAAAAGGTTTCTGACTGAAGGAGTGAAGGGAGAAATATTAATTAGAAAACTGAAGAAACTATGAACAATGTGATTTCCCCCACATGACCAAAGCTTTAAGGTTACATGAAAGTAGTGCTCTTCTGAAAAATTAAAAGAAACTAAATAGCATAAAAAATAATTACAATCCAACAAAGAAAATTGTATAAAGTTGAGATATAATTGTATTGTAAACCCTAAAATTTAAAACTTCATGTATGATCCTAAATTTTCATCAGGTGTAAAAAAAAAAAAAAAAAAAAAACTTAATAAAAATATGATAATAAAGCTAAAACCAAACCCAGATCCTTTTTTATGTACACTACTTTCTAATTAATTAATCAAGTCTTTTCATCTCCTACAATTTATCAGCAATTCTTCCTAAAGCATCTGCAAGCTTATTCAGGACTGCAACTAAGCTATCTGCATTTTCTTTTCTCTGCTCCCTGTCCAGCTCAGAATTATTGTTCTGGGCTTCAAGTTGTGCTGTGAGCATTTTACAGTTCTTCTCCAAGACATCGATCAACTGATATTGCAGATTGCTTGTTTCCTCATCCCCATCTACCGAAAATCGCTTCCTCTTTCTCCCTTCCTGAGAAGTTGAACCTATCTCAGGATTTCCGGAGGCCGGTTGTTTCTCATTTGTAGCCCCTGCAGGTTGTTGAATAACTGATATAAGATGTGATTCCAAAGGAATTTCAAAAACAGATTCTGATTGATCATTCTCACTCAATATTGGAACACAAAGTCTCGAAATCAAACTGCAAATCGTGCTGTTTCGTTTAAAAATCTGAGACCAATTTATAAGATCTTTTCTGTCTCTTGATGTTTGTTGGTTACAAATCAAAGCAGCCCATTTCAACTTTGCCAATAACACATAGATGCATGCATGCATGCTTACAATTTACTTGGAAGGATAAAAAATATTACCTTGACCTTGAGAGCCTGGTAAAATATTGGGATGGTAAGGCTTATCTGCAAATCACAAGGGTGGAAAAAGACAACAAACACAAAATTTGTATCGTTATTTTCTTCCTTGAGACAAATTTTTTATGCATTTTTAAACACCATGAATAAACAATTAATCATTCTATAAAAAATATATTTAGGAAGTCAAAATTGAATTTTTTATTAATTTCAAAATAAAAAATACCATAAATCATTTGAAATTCATAAAAATACCCAGAACACAAAAAAAAAAGAGTTAAAGATCTAGAAAAAAAAAAAAAGGAGAAACCCAAAATTATTATTATTATTTAGTAAAAAAAAAAAAAAAATACACACCAAATTTTATTAAAAAAAATCCCACAATAACTCTAAAATCTCTGACATCATCTTATCATAAAGCATGTACCAACCATAAAAATTCCTATTATTAAAATAATAATTATTTTCAGAATATAAAATAACAAAAACAATTCGAAAACTTTCGAAAACTCGGAAGTCCACTTGTACAAAACCAAACGATTCAATCCGATCACCTGAAATTGGCATCGTCACCGATATGGGTTTCGCCTCCTTTGCCGCCGTCTCCCTCCCTGTCGCCGCCTCCTTGGCAGAACTGGCTCCGATTTCCTCGTGCTCGAAATCTGAAAAAATTCCATCTTCTGCCGCGGCGCTCCTGCCGCTATCAAAAACCGTCTCCGTATCCTCCGCTGACTCCTCTGTTGGAGCCAGAGCCAGAGCCAATCTCCCACCCATCGCCGCCGTAGGAGGCTCCGTTTCCTCCGCCTTGTCGGCTGAAGGATTAGTCGTCACGCCGTCGAGGATATCGTAAACCTCTCTATCGAAAAACCCCGGCAATTTCCTCTCTCTTCTCAAGTCGTTTCTCATAATCCAAAACGATTCCGATCCGTCCCTCGCTTGTTGCGTCTCCCACTCCTTGATTTTCTTAAAATCGCCTGCCAAATTGCTCCACCGCTTACGGCACTGAACCGGCCCCCGGTTCACCCCATGCCGCTTACAATAAGACGAAACCGAAGCCCACTTCGGCTCAACTTGACTAGACCCGAACGCCACACCCGCCGCCCGGCCTCGTCGAACCCTATTCTCGGCGACCCTTTTTCCCTGTATAAGAACGAGAATTTCCTGGCGCGTCCATCGCGGGAGTCTAGGGGCTTTTAATCCGTCCTCTATGCCGTCGTTGGAGGGCGGCCGATGTTCAACGCCGTCATTGACGGCATCACTTTGGCCGTTAACGACGGTCGGTGCTAGGCTGAGTTGTTCCAAAGCCATTCAAAGAAACAAAACGGAGTTAAAGGAGTGATGCGGTTTACGGACGACACGTGTCTTCAGAACGTAAAATGAAGTAACGGCGTTTTTAAGGATAGACCGTTACGCCGTTTAAAGAAGAGGGTCATCTCATGGTTTCTCCGTCCGTAGTAGGGATAGGAGAGAAAGATAAGAAAGAGAGAGAAAGATTGAATTTGAGTGTTGAGAGAAAATTAAAGGGGAGAAGTTTTGAGGGTAGACTATTGGATTATTTGACCTTAATACCTGATTAAGGACTTAATTAAGGATCTCCAAGATTTGTTTAATCATAAACAAATCCAAGGGGCAAATTTGGAATCCAATTAATTTAATGAAAAATACTTAAGATTCAATATGATTTTAATGGAAAATTTGATATGGCTGTGATTTAGGGTAAGCATAAAAGGAAGTTTAATTGATGGGAAATTTTGCCATAATGAATTACAAGTCAAAATCATGAAATGGGATTTTTGTGTGTATCCTATAAGCTAAGGTTGCTTTAAGAAATTGGGATAATCTTGAAAGGGCAGGGCAGGGCAGGGCAGGGCAGCCCTCTTGAACTTGATCTCTCACAAAGTAAAATAATAAAGTTGGTATTTTTCTCTGCAAAGGGTCGTTTTCTTTGGTGTAGAATATGGCACTTGACGCGGTTTTTGGGCCACCGTTTTACTTGCCCACTATCCTTTTCATTTTTTCTACTATTACTTTCTTTTTCTTCTTTCAATATGCCTTCTCTCTTCTATTCTTTTAGGGTATTTGCATAGGAAAACAGATTAACAACATACCCATGTGAGATAAATGAGAAATATTATTAATGTGATTTCGACGTAACAAAATAAGTGATTTTTTTTAAAGTTTATATTGATATGATATGACGGTACTCGTTTTATTAAAGACTTTTAAAAGATAAAATGTACAAAATAATCGATACAAGAAGATGTTTTATAAAATGAATTATGTATGTGATAAGGGCATCCTATCTTACCCTACCACTAAAGAAAATTTTTCTTGCTAATCACTCTTTTCCAAATGAATCATTAGCCCTAATCTTCACTTAATGACTTATGTTAATGGATGGCCCCTCCATTAAAGTCACTTTTTTGTTGTTTTGAATTTGGACAAAAAATGAATGAGGCTGCCACTACCCAATTCTTTTTCTTTGTAAGTAATATATCACCATCCCTAGATCAATTGCCCTAATTTGTTCTTTTGGTTCAATTATTATAATCAAATTTAAATTGGTTGAATCTAAAAAGATAAAATATTTTATATTTTAATCATAAATAGAAGCTTACAAGGATGGCTTTGGAAGCACATGTGTCATGAGGGCTTTTGATTTTGGGTTAGTATGGTGTCATTATCTCTTGTGAAATCTAGTGGGTCCTTCTTCTTGTTATTGATGCCCCTATTTTTTAGAGTCAATATTTTTAAACCTCAATAAATAATTATTTTAACTTGTTTTTATATACAATTAACCATAAAGGTCAAGTATAGTTTCTTAAATTTATGAAAATATTGTCTTAAATTAGCATTTTTATTTTATTTAATATAATAATATTCTACTTTTATATTTAATCCAAAAATTTGTGAAGAGAAAAATATTTATCATACCAAGATAAGGGTTAAAGCTATTGCAAGGACCTTGGATCTTTAATTATTTCTCTTAAACAAAAAATTTTATATTCCCCTTTTCTTTTGACAACTATGCCATATATATGCATATAAGCCTGGTAAATATATAATTTGTTGAGTGTTTTTTAATTATCAGTTACCTATACAATTTTGAGCCTTATATAAGATAACCTAAGGTAGCACTAATTAGCATTTAAAAAGACTCCAATTTGTCTACTATAATGTATTAAAATAGAAATAATAAAAAAATAATATGCAAGATTTTTAACATGATTCAATTTAATTATAAAAAAAAATTCACGATATTATTATTGATAGACGTGTATCTACTTTGTTTGTGTTACTCATGTCTCTCCCTCTTTTTCCCTTACAATCATCTTCTTCATATTTATCGAACTTTTTAGAGGGAAGAATATATTCAAATTTGGTAGGACTATGCTATTCTATCTCTTTGTGATGGATATAGTCCTAATTCAATTTAAACAAAAGAAAAAGAAAAAAAAAAGGAATATTATAGATATAGGAGTAGTACTGATTAGGAAGGAGAATGCTAGTTATGATCATGGACTTAAAACATTATATGTGCAATGAAAGTGTAAAGTTAAAATTTTAAACATGATATTCATCTATGGTTTTACTAGGATCATATTATGAACATAGAATGCATAATTTAAAGCACAACCATAGGGTGTTTAAGTGACTTACTCATAATTGGAGGCTCATTATTTGTTGTGGAAATTGCTCTTCAATCCAACGTTGGATGGTGTGAGGTGATCCATATGAGCACAAGAGGTTATGGGGAGCATTAGAAGTAAGTTAAAACCCCTTAAGAAAGACCAAAATCTATATGAAAATTTTAAAAGTGAAAAAGTCTGTACTGTTTGCAATACAATCTATTTAAATACAAGGTTTGGAATGAGTGTTCTAAGGGGTGGAACGCTTGTCATAAGTGTGATACAACTAAAACAAATGTATGATATGCCATCCAAATGACCATTCCTAAGTCATGAAATTATTCATGTGATACTGTATCAATAAATATTAATTCCATGATTAATGCTTTGGATATGCGATCAGTATTGGAATAATTTCAATCTAATACCATTTAGTTGTTAAAATAGATGTCACAGTAGGATTGAATTTTTGCTCAATCTAATACCATTCGATTGTAATGATAGTTGCTAATCAATGCATATCGAGGATTCCTTGATGTAGACACTAATTTTATGCCTCAAGTTCGAAGTGATAACGGTTGATAAAAGAATTGAATTATACGATGATTGTATTGTTGATAGGTAAATGTCTATCATTGACACTTTCAATTGGATAGTCATGATGTTTTGCTAGAGGTCAATCTTGATCTATGTATAGATGACTAATGAATTATAGATTTATCATGAATCTACTTAATACCAATAAGATGAAAAGCTTATGGGTCATACAGAAAAAAAGGTAAATCTTGGTCTTGATCTTGGAGGCTTTGTGTTGTATAAAATGAAATGTACCTTAGATCTAGGACAAAGCAAAGCAAGCATGGTTCCTGGGTGGAAATCATCATCTCAAGCATCGTTTCATCTGATATCAACATATAAACATGTCATCTAACTCATAAGCATGTTGAGAACAAATCACATAGCACACATAATCACAAACATGCTAGGAAACTCAAGGAAGAAGTAAGAAAACACTTACCTCTTGCCTTGGCTGCTGGAATCTCTATCTCAAGCTAATCTCTTCCTTCTCTAGCTGGATTGGGAACTGCTGGAAGCTGAAGATCTGGTATAGGGCTGGAAACCACTGAAAACAGAAGAAAAACTTGACTGAAATGGGATAAAAGCTGGGTGAGAAACATTAAATCTCTCGTCTCTCTCTCTTCTACTCATCTGCACGGGGGTGCAGGGCACAATGCACGGGTGTGCACAGGGAAAAATGAATAAACTTCATTTCCCGCGCTTCGCATGATAGAAACCTCCCAAAAGGAACCATGCAAAAACCACATAGACTCTAGAAACTTACTATCTCACCCCTAAACTCTTCTAAACTCTCAATCTATTTCTAAATCTCACATTTAACCTCAAAACTCTATCCCTAAGGGCTTTTCTAATCCCGGAATGTTACATGTTTTCATTGTGAGATTAATATAGTTCAAGCATTAAATTAGTTTTGTTAATATGGTTAATATTTAAATTAGGTTTTGTTAGGAGATTAGGAATTAGAATATAACTATATTTAATTAATTTTTAAATTAAATTAGAATAAAATGAAGAATTATAATTTTTTTATTGGCCAACAAATCATTTTCAACCTAAGGTTTGATGAAATAATAAATTTTTATATTTTAAGTTTAAAAATATTAACATTTACTCATCTATTAAAAGTCAATTATTGATTTTAACCGTTAAAAGGTATTTATGATGTTTTATTTAAGCATTATGATATAAATGTACTTAGGGTATAAATATTATTTTTAAAAATTTATTAAAGGTAAATAGATATTCTCTTTCTTGTTTAAAAAATTATCACATTTATTTATATATTTTGAAAATATATTATAATCTTAATAGTTTTTTTTTTTTTATTTGGGTAAGTTAAATTAATAAATAAAAGAATTGAAAAAATAACCTAAGTTAGCTAACCGTAACTAGCTAGCACACAAACCAAGATCCATATCAAGAATGACCCTTAAAACCCCTCTTATAAACCTATTTAAGTTATAGCAACGATAAAGCACAAGAGGAGCGAAGGACACCCTAAACCCAAGGGAGGATCGAAGTAGTATATATACAATTGCTAAAAATTAAAAACAAAAATTAGTAACTCTATCATAGAAAAGATTTTATACGCAACTTTATAATTTCAATAGTTTGTAATAGAATATTTACACTCTTTATTTGTTATGTTTTTTTAAAAAGTAATTATCATTTTTAAAATTAGTGAGAGGCAACATTGAAATTTTAAACTTAAAATTTTAAAAGGCACCTCAAACTTTGTTCAATTATAAAAAATTCCTAAAATTAAAAAAAAAATTGTAATTTGCCCTAAACAGATATTATTTCATCAAACTATTATCATAGAAATATACATAAAAATACATTTGAGGGTATAAACATTATTTTTTTTTAACTTACTAGAGATAAATAGATAATTCTCCTACTTTGTTTAAAAATTATTATATTCACATATATATTATTAAAACATATTCTAATTTTAATAATTAGTAATAGAATATTTACACTTCTATCTTGTGTTTTTTAGGTATTATTATCATTTTTGAAACTATTGAAGAGCGTATTGCAATTTGAAAATTTTTAAAAACATTTTAAAACTTTTTTCAAAATTCAAACAGTTCTCTTAAAATTTTAAAAAACACCCAAACATTTTTTAAATTTTGAAATCCCCTAAAATTTTCAAAATAATTATAGTTTAACCAAAATATATAATAATTTATTATCGATATGTTTATTTATATTTATATTAATAAAAATTTTTAAGTTTAAAAATATTTTTTTATTTTTAATAATTTTATAAAAAAATTAATAAAATTTACTAACCAAGTTAATAGGTAGATATAAATTAAGTTTTTTCTTCAAATTTAACAAACTTTATCTTTATCATTTCATCAAATCTTGTACGGATTTTCTTATATAAACCTTTAAAAAATATTATTTTAATTAATTCATCTAATTAATTTTATATGTTCAAAGATATTAGTTTCCATACTGTACACCGTGGTAAAGTGGGTCATATTGGACCCAAGTAATAGGTCACAGGTCAGCTACAATCCAAATTGCAAGCCCAAATGCCCACCGGAGAATTCTAAATCAAATCATACTTGAAATAGAAGTTACTGACCACTTCAACCACCTCAGTGGTTATAGATGGATCCCCCAATTTTCAATATAATACCTTAATTTGACATGATATTATATATAAAAATTTAGATTTTGGTTGAGTAATTTTTAAAAAGGGCTCTGAGCCTATTTATAATTTGTACTATGTTTAGATTAAGGAGGTAGGACTTATTCGCACGCCAACATAAAATCTTATTTTCGAAATTTTTAAAATTTAATTAATTAATTATTGATTATTTTTTTATCAAATTCTTTTAATATTTCTGATAGAATTATCAAAATATTTTTGTTAAAAATATAATTTAATATTTAAATATAAAAAGATAAAAAGATATCAAAAAATAACAATTACTACTATTAACAATCGTTAATGATGGTGACCATCAAAAAATAAATTAAGAGACAAAAAATGGCCATCTAATTTTTGAGACGACCTTACAAAGGTGACTAGATCGATCGCTTTTTTTTTAGTAGAGATGGTCAGATGGTCGTCTCCACCATCAACTATGTCAAAAACGGTTAGCAAAATTATTTTCGACCTTTTTTAATCACAAATAATGTTTGACCACCCTGTAATCTAGATGGTTATTTCCAACCATCTAATTCATTGTCAGTAAAGTTGATTTTTTTTAATATTTTTATAATTTATTTTAATATTTTTATAAAATTTATTTTTTTATTTTTATAAAATTCTTTTGTTACAAAGACAAGAATATCATTTTAACCATTAATATTTAACTGTTCATCGTTAAATTTAATTATATCATTAAATTTAATTATTGACTTTGATTAGTAAATGAATATTTGGATTTTTAAAAGTTAAAGGGTGAATTTTTTTTTTTTAGAGAAACCTCAGTGGTCATTTGGCCCTAGTTCAATACAAAAAAACATGATATGAATATCAAACATTAATAAAAGTCATAAACTCCAGTTACAGATAAAATTAGATTAGAGAGTCGAGAAGGGTCATCTTAGAAAATTCTTATATAATATTATATAAAATTACAGTAAAACATAGTTACGTAAAATCCACAATTATCAGAATTTTGATGCATAAATTTTTTAAATTCAAAACTATGAAAGTTGTGACCTTGTCAAGTAATTAGATATGATAATTGCATAATTTACATTTCATACATGGGTTGCTTGTAAATTCAAAACTATTTGTTTGACAGTTTCAATCTCAATGTAAATACAAAACATGTGCATTTTCTCACATATACGTATTTTACTATTTTAAATATATTTTATTATATCTTTGATTTTTTTTTTTTTTTTGCTTAAACAATAGTATTATGTATTAATATATTTTATTAATTTTTTTTATAGAAAATAAAAAGATATTATTTTATATTATACAAAATGGTATAATTCTACATAGAACATACAGGCACAAACACACGGCCAATTCGCATGGGTGTGGGTTCAGGTTCTAGTTTTTTTTCTGTTTTGACTAGGGTTGGATTTGAATCGAATATATGTGAATTCGTTTTTGAGTTCAGTTCGAATAAGCCTAAAATAAATCGAACAAATCTGAATATGAACACGAATCTGAATTACAATTTTAAAATTCAACGAATACGAACCCGAACATAAACTATACGAACCGAATACGAATCCGAACTTAAAATAATAATTTTTTAATTAATTTTTATTAATTATAATTTTTAATAAATATAAAAAAGAATTATACAAACTAAATATGAATACGAATACGAATACGAACTTAGTTATATGAACCGAATACGAATTTTGTTAAAAAATATTCGACGAACACGAATACGAACCTGGACCCAAACAGTACGAAACGAACCCGAACATGAACATATTACTGTTTATGTTTGGTTCGGCTCGAATCCAGCCTTAGTTTTGACATCTCTAGGACCACCTTTGTGACAACAATATTACAAATATACCCCAGATGGGATGACATTGAATTGAAGGTATATTTAAGGCTATAAATTGATGAACCTGATGAGAATACTGCAGAGGCTAGGGACCATCGAACCATCATTTGAATGTACATGGGATGGAATGAGCGGAAATGGTCAATTAATATTTGTTTTATCTCTCCTTTTCTCTATGCAACTTGGTCAAAAAGATGGTCAGGCTGAAAGTGAAAGAGAACACCTGCGACATTGCAATTCATTTTGCCATTAAAATAAATAATGAAAGCAAGAGAATACCCACTACAAAATACCTCTTCAACCTCTCTTTTATATATTTGTTTTCCAACGTTTGCTCCAAATAGCCCACAACCAAATATAACATTAAAAACAGTTGTTTAAATTGCCATCATACCCATCAAGTAAATTAACATTTCAATTAGGTCAATAACCATAATCCGACCTGATAAGGAAGTGTTTCAATTAGGGAAGAGAAGGGATGTGAGACTGATAGAATGAAATTATGTCCCAATTACAAATTTTAAGATTGCAGGACATTCAATATTTACTGTAATTCCAACAAATTCACAAGAAGCTATAAAATTATAAAAATTAGTTTGCAAGACAATGACCCAGAAATTGATTGATTTTCAATCACAAAAACAAGTCTTCCTTCCCAAATTTATTAAAGCAAGCACAACAGCAAAAGTAGGCTCTCAAAAAGTTTTCGTGGGAACGGACTTAGCCCCTTTATAAGTAAGAAACTTATTGTTTAGATCTAATAAATCACCTGAGTTTATACATCAATAACATGAAGTGTCTTGAGCCTCCTTTTTCTTTGTTTTTACAGACAATCAAAATTTTAATCAATATGTGTGCCCTTCATATGATATCATTGACAAGAGAACCAAAATGAGTATGAAATCAGATAATACAACTAAGCTATATGGGTCTTCATGCAATTTGTAGCTCATATGATGGTGGAGTTTAAAAGGGCTTCAACATGGAAATACATCTCTTGCTGAAACTATAAAATTGTTAACATTCAGTTTCTCTTTAAATTATTGATTTTTGTTTAATACTTGATGGAAATAAATAAAGTATAAGCTTTGGTTATATCTTGTTAAGTGTAGAAGTAGCCACTCAACCTTACCTATTCGAAGATCAAAATCAGTACTGCTTTTTGAAAGGTTTAAGGACTAATCATTCTTCACCCGCTCATATTTATATTTCCAATTCAACATGATTGTAAACTGCTTGCTTCCCACCAATGATCAGAAGAAACCTCCTTAAACCCCACCTCAACCAATGGAGCTTCCCATACAAAATCATGCATGCAACTGCCAGAAGATTTTTGGCTTCATTTCTGGCAATGAAATCCCTCTACAAGTTTTGGCATAGAGAATATGGGAATCAGCCATTGTTCAGAAAAGTAATGGGGAGGCGATGGGTATACTATTGCTGGCCAAAGAGAATCCCTTAAATGAAGTCATTTTCTTGTTTTACCATATGTAAAAACTGATAATGATAAATGCATAATACCATATCAAAGGCAATATATCTTTAATTAGATTAAACCTGATAAGATTAATCTTTATCAAAAGATATCCTAATCCCACCTTTTTTCATTACACTAGATTTGAGTATCAATTTTTTTAAGAAAAAAAAATTTATAATCTTCAGCATAAAGTTTTCCACTTTTTTTTGGGCACCCATATGATTTAAGATTTTGGAACTATAACAAATCGAAGTCTAGTGGCAGACAAAGACTAATGGGCTGTAAAATTATATTTTTATTTAAATTTCCTGTATTAAATATTATCAATAATCAAGCCTAAATTTTTTCTCCAAAGAATCATTCATCCTACCCCAATTGGTCAAAATTAGTTGATATGATTATTTGGTTTTTTAAAATGCTAATGGGAAACATGTGCAAAAAGATTAAGAGTTTACTATTTTGATTAAAAAAAAATTTAAGTGCAATTTGAGATGAGGTATATTTTGCCATTTTTATTTAAAATAATACATTTTAAATAAAATCTTCATATTTCATGCCTCGAGAGGGAAGCTATAATTTACTGTTTAGATTATAATTTATCAGCTTAAACTTTTTAGCTTTCAATTCTTTTACTTTTCTTTCTCAAATTCTACATTCAAAGTTCATTTATTATCACATTAAAAAAACACAAGAACCAAGAAAGAGCATGGCAATAACTAAATTTTAGAATATTAAAAGTAAATTAGAAAAAAAAAAAATTGATAGAGAAAAATGTATTTGCTTGTGGACTGGACTCAAGGGAGAAAAAGATGAGACAAAAGAACAAAACCAGAGAAGAAGAATCCAAAATAGAAAAGAATGAGGGAAAAAAGAGGCATAGGAAGAGAATTTGAGAAGAAAAAAGCGACATTGATTATGATATGGAATGGACAACAGGCATGAATTATATGGTGGCATGCCAATAGCTGTCTTTGTTAAGAGTTCAAGGCGGTTTTCCATAACTGTGCAGGCATCATCTCTCCCAGGCCTTTGAACCTCTAGATATTGTACAAAGCATTTAATGGGAAAGAACTTGAGAGCTTCTTAGTTATGCACCGCCATAGCAATAATGTACTTGTTTTCCCCTCTCCACCTTGTAAAGAAGGAACACCAATGTAAATGCATCTTTCCTCAACCATCTTCAAAGCAACACTTCCACACTCTTCTATGTCATGGCAGACAATTAGCAAGGAAGCATAACACTAATAATCAAACCAGTTTTGACCTCTGAGGGGTCAAAAACTATTAAATCAACCTATATGTTATCCTAAATGATAATAACACAATATAAGTTCCTAGAATCAAGTGAGTTTACCTCCTGCCATGGAAAGAGTTTGGATTTTGGAAGCTAATTGTAGCCCTTCTTCTATAAGTAAGTCATCCTCTTCTAAATTACAATCCAGTGTTTCCAAAATTTTGCATTGAAAACTTTGATGGAGATGGGTTTATTTCAATGAAATTTTAAGACCAAAGTTTGTGTATATGCTTGTAGCTTAAGTCATGCGTCCATCAAACGTAACAAAAAATAAATATATATTAACTTTCAAAACTATCCAATAATAATTTTAACCTTTATAAAATATGAAGACCATATTACCCTCCATATAAATATTATAATTTTTATTCTTATATAATTCTAACTTTTTTCTACTTGATCTTATACTTTTTAACAATATTCACTACATACTCTATGTTTAAGTAGAAAAATAGAATTATATGAACCATAATGGTAAGTTCCTCTAAAGTAGGTATTACCTCCCATATATCACAGTACAATTTTCTTTTCCTAAATAAACTCAAATATGGATTTAAACTTTATAAATAAACCTTAAATGTTCCTTCTTGGTCTTACATTATGTTTGTCTTCTAAACGAAATATGTATACAACTTAATGAGAAAAAAAACTAAATAGAGTCAAATTACATAAATATGTAAAATACCTTTCATATAGATAAATCATGACGAAGTCCCAAAACTACAACATGATCTCTGAAAACTTAGGTGGCATGCCCTTGGTTAGAGGATCAACGATCATTTGCTTAGTTCGAATATGTTTTATGAGCACTTCCTTATCTTTTATGTGCTTTCTGGCTACTAAGTATTTTATGCTGATACGTTTACTTTGACTCTCACTCTTACTATTCATAGCAAAGAACATGACAACAAAGTTGTCATAGTATAATCTTAATGGCCTTGAGATGGACTTAACAATCTTAAGTCTAGAGACGAAACTTCTTAACTAGATGCCTTATGTAGCTGCCTCAAAACAGGAAATAAACTCACCTTACATGGTAAAATGACAACCAAAGACTATTTTTCACTTCTCTAAGAAATGACTCCCTTGGTTAGCATATAACATAAGTAGATGTTGATTTATGAGAATCAACATAATTAATGAAGTTTGAGTCCGAATATCAAACAACTTTTAAATTGTCAAATCTTATATATATAAGTATTAAATTCTTTGTTCCTTCAAGGTATCTTATGACCTTTTTTGCAGCCCTCCAATGATCTAGGCCATAATTACTTTAATATTTATCTAACACTCCAACTATAAATACAATATCAAGTTAGGTACAAACTTGAGTATACATCAAGCTTCCTACGATTGAAATGTATTGAATGTTTGTTATTTGTTCATTTTCTATATCAAGCTTAGGACATTAATTTAAATTAAATCTGTCACCCTTGAACATGGGTGCAACATATAATGAACAATTTTCATCCTAAATCTCTCAAGAATTTTATTGATATAAACTTCTTAAGATAGTTTTAATAAATGATATGATCTATTTCTATATATATTAATGTTAATAACATAAGATGTCTCACCCATATCCTTTATATCAAAATTTTGAGAGAAAAACTCTTTCATTTCATGTAGCAACCCTAAATCGTTGGTTACAAGCAAAATATCAACAACATACAATATAAGAAAAATTATGTTGCTTTTACTAATCTTATGATATATACATTGATTCATAATGTTTTCTACAAAACTAAAAAAAGAAATAATATCATAAAATCTTAAGTACCACTATTGGGAGGCCTGTTTAAGCCCCCCCCAACCCCCCTACATATAGACTTCTTTAACTTACACAACAACTTCTCACCATTACTCAAAATAAACTCAAGTTGTTTCATATATACCTATTCATGCAAATCCCATTGAGAAATGTTGTTTTTACATCCATTTGGTGTAAATCAAAATCAAAATCAAAATCAAAATAGGTAGTCAATGTCATTATGATGCAAAAGAAATGTTTCTTAGAAATAGGAGAGAAAATCTTATTGTAATCAATCCCCTCCTTTTCAGTGAACCATTTGATAACAAGACGGGCCTTGTATTGCTTAATATTGCCTTTGAAATCTCTTTTAGTTTTGAAAACTCATGTACAACCTATCAAATTTTTTCCGACAAGCAATTCAATAAAATCCCAAACCTGATTATGTGTCAATAAATTTATTTCATCATTTAAAGTATCACACTATAAACCAGGTTTCACAATCAATAGCCAATGAAAATATTTTATAATCATTTTTAATAGTGATTTCATAGGTGAATTCTTTTAAATACACTACATAATCAATAAGAGTTATAAAAATGTCTTTGGTTAAGATTGTTAAGTTTCTTGAATCAATTGGTTGAGCCTCTTGTAGAGGATGCTAACCACGATCTTTTAAAGTTCTTTTAGGAAAATGTGATACTAGAGCAGTTGGTTGATCTATATTTACCCTCGTAGGATGAATTGTAGGACCCGTCGCCACGAGTACCTCTGCTGTTGAGAATTACTGTTCCTTTTATTAATAAACTGAAAATCGGGTACCTGCGACGGGAATCCTATGAAAATAAAACTACTGCTACTATTTACACTTGCATACAAGCGGAAGCTACATCTGAAACTGAAACAATGAGCCCATACTGGCTTTTTCATTTATACAACTGTTCTTTACATAGTTCTGTACATCTGAACATATACAAAATACATACAAGACCTCACAGGTCCAAAACTGAAATAAAATACAACTGAAACTGTGTGTGGGGTCCCCTCTCGTGAGCCTCAGTCCTCCCACTCCTCGCCAGCAACAACAAAACCTAAAAAGGAAGGAAGAAGGAAAGTGATGAGTGATAAAGATCACCCAGTAAGCATTCCTTACTTCCCTCAACCCAAGCAAGCAACAACCATGGCATACATACCTGGCCTCGGCCCTATTCATGCATCTAATCACTTGCTGGCGCTGAAACTGATTTATCTGAATGATTACTGGTTTCTGTATTTCATTATTAATGTATGTCATGCTGAACTGGAAACTGAACTGACTGATGATGCATGTATCTGAATCTATACGTATCCAAAGGTATCTGCTGTGCTGATCAGACTGATGAACACAAGGATTCGACATCTTGACCAAGTGGGTTGAACATTCTAGCTACAGGCTACAAAGCTGAAAATTATACCGAGCTGTTTGACTGGTGTCAGAAAGTTGGGCCCCACAGATGCCCCCTCGAGTTCACCCAAAACTATAACCCATACATTAGGTTTTGAATATTGAAAACTACTGAATTTGAATCTCTAGATCTGCTTCCCGGCTACATGCTATGTTGTGTATGCATATACATCATTTCTTATCTGAAATTTGGATTATCTAATGATTATTAGCCCTTGGATGGATTACCAAACCTTTAATAATTCATTTCTACCTTTTCTGAGAATTTTAAGCTGACGCACGGGCGTGTGGCAAGACACACAGTCGTGCAGCACACACACACGATAGTGCTAGGCAAAAGCACACGGGCATGTGTCCAAACACACGGGACCGTGTGCAGGCCGTGCGGCTGGGCGTGCAAGGTTTTGAAATTTTGACCATTTCATACGTAAGACGAACACATGGCCGTGTCCCTCGGAACACACGATCGTGTCCCTACATTCCAGGTCGTGTGCCCTTCGTGCACACGGGCGTACGCTCGCTGAAACACAGACACACGGGCGTGCGTCTGTGGACATACGGGCGTGTGCCTGGATCTGCAATAGCAAAGCTCACCTGGAAAGTGTAGGAAGTCATCCATTCCACATCCAAACTCAAATTAAATATAAACACACATCAATGGCACTTCTATAATCACATATCCATCGTCAATTTTATCATCCATCCCATACTACTGAATCCACCATGAAAATCAAGCTTTCTCTCACAACACACACACACACAACTAAAGCATGCATGTTTCTTGGGTGGAAATCAACATACATTCATCAAAACATCATCATGGCATCCAACAAACACACACAACATATAATAATTTACTGAAAACGCCGATAAATATTTCCAAGCATCAACAATCAGGCTGGGAACGTAAAGAGAAAGAGTAAGAAACACTTACCTCTCGCCATAGAAGCTGGAAACACAAACTCAAGCTATTCTCTCTGATCTCTTACTGGATTAGAAGCCGTTGGAAGCTGGATTTCACGCCTAAGGTTGGGAGCTCCTGAAAATGAAAAAGAAAACTTGGTTGAAAACGGGTGAGAATGCATTAATCTCTCGTCTCTCTCATTTTCTACCCACCTGCACGGGAGTACAGGGAAAGGTGCACGGGAGTGCACCAGGGAAAATGAATATAATCCATCTCCCGCACTTTGCATGATTAAAATCTCCCTAAAAAAATCATACGAAGGCCACACAGCTCTGGAAAACTACTAACTCACCCCTGAACTCTTCTAGACTCCCAAACTATTCCTGAATTTTATTTTTAACCCCAAAACTCTACCCCTAAGAGCTTTTCTAACCTGGGATGTTACATGAATAACCAATAACTTATTTAATAAGAGAGATTACTATTAGAGATCGTGTCTCTGATTCGATCAATATTCTCAAAGGTGTCTTTGAGTCGATCACTCCCACTAACCACATCATTTTCCAAAAATTTAACATTTCTTGATTTTATAATCCTACTATAATGGCTTGGATAATAAAACTTATCCTTCAGATTTGTTAACATATCTAATGAAAAGTGTACTTATTATTCTTGGATTAATTTTCTCTCATATGGGTTATAAACTCTGACCTCAGCCAAGTAACCTCAAATGTGTAAATGTTTTCAACTCAGTTTTAAACCTTTTCATAACTCAAATGGCATTTTGGAAACTACTGAGATTGGAACTCTGTTCAAAATATACATCACTATTTTAAAAGTTGTAGGCCATAAAGAATCAGACATGTAGCTCACTTATTCAGAGGAGATGTAAGGGTTTGGTAGAATGAGTTATTAATAAATGGAGACAGTTTAACCTAAACAGATTTGAGAGATCAGTTGAGAGAGGTAGAACTGAGAATAGTAGAAAATAATTAGATTGAAGATAGACGAGAACAATCAGATTTGAAGAAGAAGAAGAAACAGTAATTCAGAAAAGCAAAAAGAATATATAGATCAGCCTTAGTTGTCAAAGAAATGATACCAGGAACTTCTTCTCCTTAGAGATTTAGTGAGGATGTGGAGAGAACTTTGAGATCAGAGATAGGGTTCAAAGGATCAGTGTATTCTTAAGATAAAAAAAAAAAAAAGAAATTTTGAGATCAAAGAAGATTTTAGAGGATCAGTATGTTTTGAGCTTTGCAAAGAAGGAAAAACAGATATGAAGATCAAGATAATAAATTGATTCAAGAAAAGAAGACAAAGAGAAGGAAACACAGTTAGTCAGAAAAGTAGAGGAGACTTAAAGAGAGATTTGTGTTCAGTATATGTTAGATGTAGTAAGAGACATTTAAGAAGGTGTGTCGGGTTGGTTAAGATATTGTTTCAGCTGTGGCCAGTTAAGACATAAGAATTTCAGAGTATTCAGCTAAAAAGATAAAAGAGATCCTATCAGAGTTCAGTCCAACAGAGAGATAGAGCAGATTCCACCTGAGAAGGTTAAATATAGTCAGGGGATAGTAAAATAGAATCCGAGCTCAGATAGTAAGACAAGAACAGATAAGAGTTTTCTTATGTGTAGATTTGGGGCGATATCTTCTTCATGATGCCTTTCTTGATGATTGATGGTGAAGCCACTCAGATTTTTATTCAGAAGAGTAGTATAGAGATTTGGGTTAGCCCCCAACATAACAGATATGAGCATTAATGCTTAGTTGATAGAGGATAACATAAGGAGGAATGATCAAGGAGCTATTAAGATAAAAAACAGAAAGGTTTGATAAAGGTTTGAGGTTAGATGGTCACATTAAGACAACAATAGTGAAAGAGATAAATATGTTTAACCTAACCATAGGTAATGACTCCTTGGGTAAGTATGAAGCGGAGATAGATGATCAAAGAGAGAGAAAAATATTAGACTTTAGTGAGGTAATGATTATTTTAGGGTTTGAGAAGTAAAGTTAAGACAAGTGAATCAGAGTGCGTAGCGGAAACTAGAAAAACGGTGAGTAAAGCCTTGTTATGAGAACAACAATGAGAGAGACAAGAGTTCATATAGGTATTTCCAAAGACTTACCTAGATTTATCTTAATAAGGAAGAGAATTCAAAGATGGTTTTCAAAAAGGTTATTGAGATTGCCTCTAGAGAGCAAGAAAGTTCGTGAAGACAGTAGTAAGCTTCAAGATAATCAGATAAGAATTCAGCAGATTTAGTAGATCAAACAAAAAAGAAGATGAGATAAGCTTGAGACATCAGAAGAATTGTTCAGATATGAAGCTTTAAAAGATAGAGTAGTAAGTGTGAGAAGAATTTTCTACTCTGCCTTTAGTAAGAAGAAGAGGAAATTCTATGAAGACTACAGTGAATTTTAAAAAGGAGTAAGAAAGAAAGAATCTGATTCAGTAAATTGGATAAAAGTAAAGACAAGACAAACCTAGGATCATTAGTAGATCCACTCAGATATCAAGATTTCATATGAGAAAGGTACCTTGAGTAAGGTATGGTGGTTAGAAGTCGAAGAGATTCCTAGAGTTCGTTCCTGAGAGAGTAGAGTTTGAGTTAGAAAGAGTTTCCCTTAGAAAAATTTAGAAAGGGAATTCCATGGATGAAATTTTTTTAGAGGGGGAGAATGTAATATCCCAAGGTATAATGATATTTCTAGGCCTTGAATCGGGGTTAAAAGAGAGATTTCTTAATTAGAAATCAACTTCAATGAGCTAAAAGGGTGAAATAGTCTTTTAGTGACTTTATATGCAGCTTATGGAAGGAGCACGACCGTGCGTCTCTGGACATATGCCTGTGCGTCCCTTTCTCTTCATACACGCCTGTGTATGTCTGCTGATATATAAAGTCAGATTTTTTTTTCACCCGTTTCAACTAGTTTCTCACATATTTTCCTTTCATTCCTCTCCAGTTAACTCTAATCAATTGAGAGAGAGATTAACCAGTTTTTAGCAGCCAATCTAGCCAAGATCCAACCAGAGATAGAGAGATTGAAGTCATTAGTAGCTCCAGGTAGGTATCTCTTTACCTTCTTCCTTGTTTCTAGAGTTTATGTTTTATTGGTTGGGTTGATTCAGTTATAAAAGCATGTTTCGAGTTTACTAGTATGTTTATGAGACGATGATGATGAAATAGATGAAAGATTTAGTGATAGAAGCATGCTTAGTTTTCTTGATGCATGTGTGTTTGTATTTAAGGGTTTAGAGAGATATTAGTTTGATTTAACTGTGAATGATGGGGGAAATGTGTTAATAGCAGTGTATGTTGCATGTATGCATATTATAGTATGTTTAATTGAAGCTTGGTAAAGATTTGAGTTGAGTTTTGTTGGTGATTCTGCGTGTTTCAATTGTGGTCTTTGAAACAGAGCAAGATGCACGCCTATGCGCCCAAAGATGCATGCACGTGCAGTCTTGTTTTAGTAAGGTCACGATCGTGTGTGTAAACTATACACGATTGGATTATAATAGGGTCACGATCATGCGCCTGAGGGTCATGACCGTGCATTAGTAGACGAAAAGAGAATAAACAAAATTTCTAGAAGCTAGCATGGTTGGGTTGCACGATTGGCACATAGCCCATACACCTTTATGCACACCCGTACGTCTGATAGTACATGCTCGTGCACCTAGTGGAAATAAGAAAATTTTCTTCCCATTCAGTAGAATTTCAACAATAAAGAAGGATATCAAATATTCTAAGTCGAATAATAAATGAAATAGCAGCTTCTGAATAAGAATAAGTATAAAGAAGGAAGAGACAAAGAGAATCCACAATCATAACTAAGAGAAAATTAATAGTAGTTCAGAAACAGCTTAAATAGCAGATCATGATTAGGAAACATGAAAACAATAACAGATACAATTTACACATACAGAAATAGAAATAGTCATAAAACTTATAAGATGAGAAACGTATAGATACAGTGATAGAATACAACGTACAAAATAGAATATGCATAACTTATTAATACACTTAATAAGTTATCTAAACAGTAAGAATACACAAAACAGAACTATAACAGATGTACATCTAAACAACATGTAATTAGAAGTACATCTAAACAACATGTAATCAGAAGGAAAGAAATGATAAATTATCATGCATAATATATAGTACATGACATGGTATGCCGACTCAGTGTTTTCAGATAAAGGGATCAAGAGATCCACTTGCATTAGTTTTTAATATTTAAAGCCCAACATCCTAGTTAATTAGTAAGGGTGAACTCAAGGGGGCATCTGTGAGGTTTCAATTTTCTGACTGTGGTCAAATTAGTTCAGTTTCAGCTTACTGGTCCGAAGACTAGTATGGTATATATTTCAACTTACTGACACTTCACTGGTCTGGTTCAGCTTACATGGTTAAGATGTCAAATTCTTGTGTTCATCAACTTGATCAGCATAGCAGGTATCTTTGGATACACAGAGTTTTTAGATACATATGTTATTCAGTATTTTAGGATCTTTGGATCATAACAGTATTTTAGTAAAACCAGCTTTCAGAAAGATGCTTTTAATAAATTGGCCCAAGGGTCCAGTTATGATTGTCAGCATAATTAAACATGATTTTAGCATACTTCATCATATGTCATACGTGGCATAAGAGCAAACAAAATAGAAAAATTATCAGACAAGCTGATAACCAATAATAGAGACAAAATATGAAATGCCAAAGAGATAAGTATGTATAACATATTATATATAAATAACAGAATAAATAGGTTTACATAATAAACTATGACAAAATAGTAAATGAGCCAAAGAACACGATAATGAATATCAGAAAAAGAACTCGATGAGCCAACTATACTACTCAGATTCCTCTTCATACTAGGCTGTTTACGTATACTCATATACGTATTTATGACACAGTATGAGGTAATATTCGAACAATAAGTCAAGCTAGAAAGAAATACTTTATAAGATCATAAATAAACTCAGTTGAGGCTACCAGATAAGCAGTCAGATTAGCTATAGACAAAGTAGAGTCTATTAAGCTAATAATCAGATTGATAACAATGAAATAGAAACAGAGTAAGAAAACATTAAAAGAAAGAGAGTCGAGAATAAGATAAGAGAAGAAGCCATTAGGCTAGCAGAGAACTTAATTAAGTTCACCAGTTTAGTAGCTAGCCAATGGTATTTCATCTTAGAGCCCACCCGAGGGTAGAGGTAGGAGATACTTACTGAGTGATTTGTCACTCATCCCCTATAGTTTCCTTTTCTTGCAGGTTGAGTTAGGGAGCTGAGCTTGGAGCGCAGGATGACTGGAGATTGGGATATGGCGTGAGCGGGTTCTTACCCGATGTTTTCAGTTTTGTATATGTATGTATATATGTATCCAATTTTCAGCAGCTAGCATGTTGGCTTGCATGCTTATATTGCTCATGCATATGGGATGTACAGTATCATTTATATTTTCAGATACTACTTATTTGTAACAGAATATGAGTTTTATTCAAGATATTGTACAGTGAGTTTTAGCATTCCACCACATTTCTTTTATAAATTCCACATTGCATATGTTTTTAGTACAACAAGTGTGTAGGGGTTCCTATTGAATGTGACTGATAATGATTTTCAAGCAGTTAGAAAGTAAAATAATAAATATAATATAATTTCTTACATAATAAATAAATACTAGCAGCACAGTGGCATCTAGTAGAGGGTCCTACAAGGCAAAGTAATAGTTTGGTGTGATAATCAAGGATTTAGGCTATTGGCTTCAAATTTAGTTTTGCATAGCAAAACTAAACATATATAAATTGATATGTATTACATAAGAGAGCAAGTAGCAACCAATACACTGTCAGTGTAATATGTTCCAACACAATGTCAGGCTATAGATGTTTTACCAAGCCAATGTCAATTGCAAGGTTTATGTTGTAGAGAAACAAACTGGGTTTATCTGTGAAAAATCCAAAGACAAGTAAAGAGAAAGTTGAATTGGAAGAGTGATTATCTTAAAAGATAATGACTAAGTTATAGAATGTTTAATTTTTGAAGATTAATTTTTAGGGAGGAGTGTGTTGTGTGAGTAGTATAATGTTTGGTTGCTGAAGATAACTTGTGTTAATCTTTAGGGAGGAGTATATTGTGTGAGCCATAGAATATTTGGTTACTGAAGATAGCTATTATTAATCTTTACTGAGGAGTTGTTTTAGTTGGGAATAGTTGTTTTGCAAAAGATAATTTTTTGACTTTCCAAAGAAATTTTTTTTTCTGAGATAGAGAAAAAAATAAGCTTTTTAATTTTTTTTTAATGTAGATGTATTACAGATACTATGCACTTAAAAATTAGTTATCATCAGGGTTTATTCATTACCTGCGTAATCCTTTATTTTCAAAGCTCCTTCTTTTAGTTTTTCTTATAATCGTAAGATATAGTTTTTCTTGTTGAGTGTGTTGCAGATCAAGCGGTTATAGATAGTTTGACAGTTAAGTATAAACCGTGATTAATTTTGATAATAGTTGTAGATAACTTGATTATTTAGGTTATATAAAAACATTGATTGTTGAGTTTTTGCTTAATTTTTTTTTTTTTTAATAATAATATTTACAGTATGTGGTTGTCTCTTCTTTAGTTCTTGATTACTATAGTTTTTGTTACAGATTCAAGCAATCCCTTTGCAACATAGTAATTCAAGCTAAGCTAGGAGAGAAAAGTGTCAATGCTTCCAATCAAGCAAGCAACTAACCAATTCCATTTGTTGCAATTACAACGATCAAAGCAAGAAGTATAGGCTTGCATGATTAAGCGGGAGGAGGGAAACTTAGACAAGTCTTGCAACTATAAGCTAAAGGTTTAAAAAATGGATGCAATCCAAGATTTGGAAAATGGGGTTTAGTGGAGTGGTGGGTTAATCGGAAATAGGTGAGAAAGAAGAAGCGCAGAGGAATGTCAAAAATAGGGTTTAATAGGGTGGCGAGTTAATCAGAAAATTAAGGGGAACCTTGTTCTCTCCATTTATCAATATCTTTCACTCTTAGTTTCTTTTTTATTTTGATAATATATATATAACTTTAATAAAAGAAAACATTATAAGTTTTAAGTACACCCATACTCTATTTTAATTTTTTAAATATCTAATTATCATATAAATCATAAGTCTAAATTTTAATAATCTCCGAAAACTTTTACTTCATTTTAAATATTTCTAAATTTTAACAAAGCCTTGATTTTATTTTTATTTTTTATTTCTGGACCGTTCAACCAAAAAAACAACCGGACCAAGTTGATTAATTTGGAATAATTAAGAAATTTAGGGAAGATGGTTTTACGTTGAAAATAAAATATTCCAATACTATAATTCATTTGAGAAACAATTTAGGTTATCTTGAAGGTAAAATAATACATCATAACTATGTCCATCTTATTAGAAAATCTGCAATATCTCCAAGGTATCGACTCAGCAACCTGAAATGATACCACCTGTCACTAATATTTTCGAACTTGCCACCATCCTTATCTCCATTTTCACATATCTTTCACGTACGCCAAACTTGAGCCAATAAAGCCACTTAAAGCAAAGCAAAGGAAAGCAGTTGTTTGCATGAGGAACACATTGATTGTGCATGAATTCGATACCCTAACATACCATCCTTAAACAATGGTGCCTTAGCCATATATTTGTTATATTTAAATTGCTTTGCTAGGCCTACAGGATGAAGTTAAGAATATCTTTAGATGGTTTGGAAGAACATTGATGCTAATAATTTACTATTTACTAATGGCTTAGCTTTAAGGCATCCCTTTAGAAATATTTAAATGTCCATATTCTCTTCCTTTTATTCCACTCCACTTATGTCTTCACTTGTTCGTACATCGACTTCTAATTTGAGTAAAGAATGTTCACCTATTTCGCTAGTTAATGATATATATAAATACACACACGAGGTGATGAACAATGTGCAGAACAAGTACATAACTTGTCCTTTTGCAAAACTACGCAGAAGTCAGAATAGTTTCGATCTGATCAACTAACTTCAGACCTTGAGGTAATTTTCTAGAGTCTACGTAAATAATCTGAATTAATTTGTTTTAAAATGTTGAAGGCCGTGTTTGTTGTTTCAGATGGGCTGGGGAAACATTTACTTAAGACGCTTGCGAGTGTACAAGCTGGCTTTGAAAGTTTTCCTGGATTACAAGGTGAAGTTTCTTTGTTAGTGCCACTTAGGTACTTGCTATGTTAATGGCTAATAATATAGTACGTCTTAATTTCTACTGCAGGCTGTACAGAGAAAAGCCAAACGGACTGAACAATCTAAAATAGCTGGTTTATGGGAGGAAGCTCATAAGCGCAATGGTAAGCGAATTGTGAATCTTATAACCGAGTTGAGTGGGCTTTGGGTGAAACTTGGACAGTACTTATCGGGACGTGCTGATGTGCTTCCGCCGGAGTACATAACTCTTCTCAAGCAGTTACAGGACTCCCTTCCTGCTCGTCCTGTAAAGGAGGTGATTATTCTTGAACCTTTCTCTTTGGTATAATAGAACCTAATGAAAATCAGGCCTAGGGTATACCTGGGGTTTGAAAATCCTTGCTTGTTTGCCTGCATAAATAATGTACGTCAGTCAAATTCATTATCGGAATCAAACCTCCTTTATAAAGGGAAACGTAGATGAAATACAGAGCGAACAATTTTTAAAACATTCATACAAAGTTGGAATTTTTAAAACATCACACAAAGTAGGGTCATATACTCAAGATTCATATGAGATCAATACAAACTTATCCGAATGTTTAGAAAAATATTTTTACCCGCAAAATGTTAAAACTAAATTATCACTAGTAATTGAAATCTTATTGTTACATATAATTATCTCTAGTTACTTTGATTTTTTTTAATTTTATTTTTAAATAGTGAATGAAATTTAGTTACTCAGATTATTGGTGTGTTTTAACAATTTTTTTGAATTATTATTTTTTTTTTGTTTGGTTAATAATAAACTTTTGAAGAAGAAATCGAAATACTAAAAACACATAGAAAAATAGAAATAGTAGATAATTTCGGATCAATTCGATTATGTTAACCAGCACAAATATAGTTTAGATTGTGTTAAGATTATAAGATTTTAATATGATTCTAATTTGAATTAAATTAGGGTTCAGGATATCTAACCTGAAACCTCAACTAACATGATTATAACTTTAACTATCAAATCCAATGAAATATTAGTATTGTCTAAGGATATTAATCAATTGTTGCGCTAAACACAAATAGACTTTGGATTAAATTAATTCTTAGACTATGTTTGGTCAAAGCTAATAAGAGATTACTATAATAATTTATTTTTCATTAGTGACGTGATAAGTGATATAAACAATAATCTAATTATTTATTTTTTCTTAAATATTAAAAGATTATTTTGATAATATTAATGTTATTGTAATATTGCCCATATTTAATAAACGTAGTTTAATAAATAAATAACATTTAAGTAATATAACATTATAATATTTTTTTTATTACCTTCAACCAAATACAATAATTATTTATATATAAAAATTTACCTAAATATATATTTTTTATATCCATCAATCTTTAAAGTAATTTATTTTTATAATAATTTTTAACTTTAATAATTAAATATTATACAAATCAACGACAAGCTAAGGAAAAGAATTATAATGGATTAGGATAAATAGGTGAGTACAAATGTTTATACAAAATTTAAAATTTATATTATATACTATAACATTTTAAAAATTAATAACTAAATAAATTCATGTACTACATAATTAGTTCATATATACACAATTAGAAATATTTATATTGACATAATGAATTAAAATTTTATTACATTAATTTCCCTGTAATTATCTTTAAACATTTATTTATTAAATTGCTATATTTATATAATTGATTATTTGTAATGAACCCATATAAAAAATAAATTAATTATTAACACGTTAGTTTTAATAATATTTTTAATACAATAAACTATTGACTTTATGATATGAATAAATTGGCTAGTCAAATAAATTATAAATTTTATATATTAATTAGAATACATTATTACGTTATTATTTGTCAACTTTTAAAACTTCAAACATTAAATTTTTAATTATTTTTCTTTCAATTTTGCAAAATTTTTTATAAAATAATCAAAATATTTTCGATCAAAAACTATATAAAATAGTATTAAAATATCAAAATAATATAAAATTATTAAAAAATTAAATTGATATGAATAATAATTTTTAAAAATAATTAAAAATAAAAAGTAGGAGCGACTTTTTATAGAATAGCCAAAATACTTTCAACCAAAAACTATATAAAATAGTATTATAAATATAAAATAATATTAAAATGTCAAAATAATATGAAATTATTAAAATAATTAAAAAATAAAACGTAGGAGTGGCTGTTATTTTTTATTTTAAATTATTTTTTACAAATTTTAAAATTATTTTTAAATTTTTATTTAATTTAATGAATGATCGTTAATTTAGTCGTTAAATTTTAATTAATAGATGAATATTTAAATTTTTAAAAATTAATAAATAGAAATTTGTTATGTAGGAAAACCTAAAGGAGGATTAAGCCATTTGACCATATATTATTTATAAAAACATTTACAATATTTAAATAACAAATAAATATATTTGATATTGGTTTTAAATCATTATGAATCAAAACATAAATAATTAAAAGAATGAAAAAATTAGTCCAATGTTATAGGGCTCTTATTGATTATAAAAGTAAGGCCGAAGGACTTATTCCCACCCACCCAAGGTTTTACTCAAAACTGAATTTCTCACCCTTATCTTTTAAAAACCTAAACACTTATTTTTTAATAATTTTTATCTAATTTTAATAATTTTTTAATAAAATGACTAAGATACATTTATTAAAAAATAAAAAAATATATAAAAATTTTAAATATAGGAATATTAAAAAAATGAGAAAATGAAAAATATTTAAATTTTTTAAAAAATATTTAAATTTTAAAATAAATAGTCACTAACATTAAAAACGTCGTTAATTATAGTAACCACCAATAATAAAATTAAGTAACTAGAAACGATGACCTAATTCAAGAAACAATCAGATTTGGGTATTTTTAAAATCAAATTGTACTTTTTAACTACTTAATTGTTTTGTTGAGATCATTATCGGGCAGACATTGGTGATAGTTATTGATTTTAATTTTTTAATATCTAAATAATATTTAATATTTTTATATAATTTATTTTATTATTTTTAAATTTTTTTATTAAAATAACAATAATTTTTATTTTGGTATTAAAATTTAATTATTAATAATTAAATTTAATCGTTAATTTTGATTAAATTAAAAATTTTAAATATTAAAAGATGAGAATTTATTTTTAACTGAAACTTTTGGAGAAAATATTCTTTTACCTCGAAGTCGATTTAATTTCAAATAGAGATGGACTTAGTTCAAATCAATTTTAGAATGATTAGCTTGTGAGTGAGTCTACGGCTTCGAGAATCTTGCCATTGGAGACTGCAAGAATAGTCACTGAAAAATAAGAATAATAATTAGAACAGAGAAAAAGGAATTACAGGCAAGAAGCTTTAGTGCAACAATGCCAGCAAAGATTGGAACTGAAATCGAGCATTTTACTTTGAAGATAAATATGAAATAAGCTCAATCCATACTATTAGATTGCAGTCTTCTTTCTCCATAAGTATTATACATATGTGCGGTGAATTAATAGATTGTCCTTTAATGGTTAAGTTTTACAGTTCAAAAGAGGAAAAATCGTTCTGCGGTGGCCACAGCCATCGCTTGAGCTACCACGCGTTTGGCCAGATTTGACCGCCGTGTGGGTGCTTTAGGGCGGCCAAATGTGGCCGACGCCTAGGTCCCCGTATTACTCAATCTGGGTATGTGAGTATTTTTGCTGCATCTTAAGATTACCTAAGTTTGTTTGCACAGGTTTTTCACACCATAGAGAAAGAATTGGGTAAATCCGTGGATGATTGCTTTATGAATTTCGTCGAAAAAACCATTGGCGACAGCATCTGTAAGATCCTCGAACTGTAATTGATGGAATGAGTTATTGAAATAATTAGTACATTCTCGGATTTTTATTTTTAAGCCACGCAGATTGCACAAGTCCACCGTGCCAAGCTGATTGATGGGCGAGATGTGGTTGTCAAAGTTCAACATCAGGGCATCAAGAAAATTATCTTGGAGGTTTCATACTTCTGTTTTTGCGTATTGGATATAAAGAAAAACCTCCAGTGATTTAATGGTTATTGGTATGTCATAATTTTATAGGACTTAAAGAATGCAAGATCGATTATTAACTGGATAGCTTGGGCGGCACCGCTATATGACTTCAATCCCATTTTAGACGAATGGTGCCGAGAAGCTCCAAAAGAACTTGACTTTAATCTTGAAGCAGGTATGATAAATTTTTACTTGAATGAACTGAAGATACGTCATCATATGTTTGTAGCAAAAAATGGTTGTCTTCTGTTCATATCAGTGGGGAATGTGATACGCACAAGAATTTTGGTAAGATAATTGGTTTAGCGCTGGGATTAGAGATGACAGGAAAAATATCATGGATTTCGTACTTCGTTTTATAATGAATGATTTAATTTCCTAAGTTAATTTTCTTATTGATGCTTCTTTTGTGTTTGTAGAAAATACTAGAACTGTCTCTAGAAATCTTGGCTGCAAAAACAGGGGCGAACACAAGGACTCTGCCTATAAAGTGGATGTTCTTATTCCCGAAGTTATTCAGGCATGATTTTAACCATTCTTTAGGTGTTTAAGTTTTATGGATGGGGATTATTTATTGACAGTCTTGTGTTATCTTAACTAATTCAAAAATCTTATAGAATATCTAGTGAAATAGAGAAATTTTTATCCCGAAGAGACTATTTAGTTTTATCACTCAATATAAAAAAATATATTGCATGCATTCTTTATCATCAGATGGACCTGGCTTTTTTCTATAACTGTTAAAGTAATCATTTCATTGTGAACTGATTTGTTGTATATGTCCTCCTTGGTCGTTATGTGATGGGCAAGGAGGGGCTTTTTTTTTTCAAGTTTGGATTGGTGGGTAACCTAATTGTTACTAGTGCTAGACTTTAGTCCGGTGTTTACTTTGGAACTTGACTTTCCTTGAATAGAGAACATTGCCTTATTTGTTTCAAATAACCAAATTTAAAATTTTCTTCTTTCATATTGACAGTCAACTGAAGCTGTCCTCATTTTAGAGTATATGGATGGGATACGTGTAAATGACTCTCAATCTCTGGAATCTTTTGGTGTTGACAAGCAGAAGATTGTAGAAGAAATTACACGTGCATATGCCCACCAAATTTATGCTGATGGATTTTTCAATGCTGACCCTCATCCTGGTACTTGTTCTTACTCTTTTCTTCTTTTTTGCCCTTGCTGTGTTGAAAATTTGTTTGGCCTTTGAAATGAGCCAATATATTAGTGCTATAATAAAAGTTGTTTTTTTACTGATTATATAATATGACACTTGTGCAACAATCAATGCCCTCTGCCTATACCAATGCTTTCTTGCATGTTTTGATGAAGGAAATTTCCTCGTTAGCAAGGAGGCTCCTCATCGTCCAATTTTGCTTGACTTTGGGCTCACAAAGGAAATATCATTCCCTGTGAAGCAAGCACTAGCAAAAAATTTGTTGGCAGTTGCAGAGGTTTGGTTTAACCTTTCATTATCTTTTTCATCTTAGAATAAATATTTTAAAGAATTGTAAAAATTAGAAGAATAAATCTAATGACATAATGTATTAATTGTCTGAGCTTCTTTGAGTTAATTTCTCCATCCTGATAGAATTGTGTCCAGCTCTACATTAGCAGTAATCTTTTACTCTCTCTCATCCCTAATTTGTTGATTAAGTGCTTCAGGCCAGACCTTTATTATTTTATATACTTAGCTTGTTTAGTATTTATCATATGTAACTAGCTTGATTTAATGAGGCAGTATATCTTATTTTCAAAAATTTTCACCATCTTTATCCTTAGGATCTGTAAATGACATTTTTTTGTTTTGGAATTGCGCCCTGTATTGTTTTAATTGGTTTACCTTTGTTAGAGCTTAAAAACTATTATTGGAATCTTATTTATGAGCTTAAGTTAGATAAGTGGTTATTAAAGTGGAGTAGATAAAGTTGTCTTTTGTTAGAATCCCCATATTGCAATAGTAAAATAATATTGTGTATGCTCCATATGCAAGTGCATGAAAGGGGAGGTGTTAGACCTTAAATACTATTGGTTTGACCTTTGCCTGAAATCATTAATTTTTTGGCAAGTGATTACATAACAGCCTTGTTGTGAATTTAATTTCTAGCAATATATTTATTTTTTATGTCTTTTTGGTTTTGACATCTATTCAAACAATTTCTCCCTCTTGATTAAGAAATAATTACTTGTATCTTTGTCAAAGGGGGACCATGTATCTCTTTTGTCTGCCATGCAAGAGATGGGACTTAAGGTGCGTTTAGACCTGCCTGAGCAGGCTATGGAGGTTACAGCTTTATTCTTCCGTGATGCCACACCAGCAGATGAAGCTTTAGTGAGTTTACCCTCAAATCATCCTCTCAACTTATATTGTTTTTATCTCTTTCTAATATCCCTGTGTACAGGATACCGTGCAAAGTATTATTGAGCAAAAGGAAAAAAGCATGAAGCTTATACAGGAAAGGATGAAATTTAGCCAGAAAGAAATTAAACGCTTTAATCCAGTGAGTCCATATCATCTCTCTCTCTTTTTTTTTTTTTTTTTTCTGTTATGTGAGACTTCCATTCAAGATTTTATTGATAATTCTAATATAGTTACGGACTTTGGTTCCAGTTTGAAGCCTTTCCTGGTGATTTCATAATGTTTTCAAAAGTCCTTACTCTCCTTAGAGGTATGGTGTATAGATCTCTGTTCCTTATCTTGTGTTAGCCAACCGTGCATTTTTATCTTATCATCTAACATGGTTCAGGACTTTCATCCATGATGAATGTTCGCATAGTATATCTGGACATTTTGAGACCATTTGCTGAATCTGTTTTACAAGGGTCAGTCAATTCCAACCTTGATCTGTTATTTCGTTAGTTTTGTTACTTTCTCATAGCTGATTAGAATTTTATTTAACTTCTTAGAAACATGAACAAGAGACCAGCAACAAATCCCCATTGGATTTATAATACTCCAATCCATTCTGAAGTGGAAGCCAAGCTGAGGGAATTCTTAGTTCAGCTGGGGAACGAAGACAGAATACTTGGAATTCAGGTCTGCTTCAATAACCTAAATCTTTCTAATTCTGTCACTTCAAAGCTTTACATATCTTTACTTTCTGTTTCTTAACATTTTACCTCAGAAGCTGTTAGTTTCCCATGTTTTGGGTGTTTTAACAGTCTCAGTCAATAGAAAACTAGTTTATTGAGCTCAGTAACTTTTTAGTTTTCTTTTTCCTCTATTATGTTGGAGATAACCAGATATAAGATAGAAAATAATCACAATACAAACAAGAGACAATAGCTAATTGATGCCTCAATTCCCCCGGAAAACATAGGATGGTATAGAATCTGCAAATGCTTTGGGATTGAGATAGATTATTGAGCTATTTTTATTTGGTTGCTGACATTTAATATGTTGCTGGAAATAAATCTTGTAAATAAATGCAGGACTTCGCATCTAAAAAAACTGGTTACCACGCATTTATGTAACTGCGGCATCACCCTTAAAGTGAGTTAAAAGAAACCTCTAAAGCATAGTTATCAAAAGTTTGTCTTTTTGGAGAGAATCTCCCAAACTAATGTTATCTGCTCCAAGGACATCAGCAACATGGGTTACCATTACATTCTTACGTTTGTTTCAGACATGGCCAATAAAAAGGTTTATCCTCCTCTTTAAGACTAAAGCTGAGAGTGCTTAACACAGTATGTTTAGACAATTTTGATATTGAGTGAAAATGTAATAGGAATAGGTATTTTTAGTGAATTTTGAATAAGGAGATGCATTGTGTCCAATAAGTGAAACTAGGTGTTATTGCAAAATGTAATTTTTTTCTTCCAGTTTTCCGTTTCATTATTTGGTTCTCCTTTTTTTATTTACTCTGAAGTCTGGAATTCATATTAACAATTGTAGGATGATAGTTAAACTTATTTCTCAATTTTTGGATGCCATAATATGAAAAACAAAAAAAAGTGGCTACGATTATTCTTGACTTTTTATGAGATTTTTCTTAATGATGTCTTAAGGTTTGTGCGTACAAAGATGGTAAGGTGATTATAGATACAGCCGCTGGAGTGCTTGGTAGATATGATCCTCGTCCTGTTCAGCCCGATAGTCTTTTTAATGTTTTCTCAGTAACAAAGGGCATCGCAGCAGGATTGTTACATTGGCTGATTGACAATGGGTACGTTATTGTTTATCTGGGTACTAAGCTTTATGCTTGTAATTCTGCATGATTTCCTGTGCAAAAGTTTTATTTGACTAGTTATTTGTATGCCGTTAATAGTTTTTTCCTGCACATCTATTGCAAACTCTTAAGTTTCTAATTTAGGTTGTTCACGTCTGGCAGACATAATTTTGAACTGTTTTGATTAATTTTTTTACAATACAAGATTGTGTTGATATTTTAGATGGTCCTTGTTAGGAATCCAGCCACATTTTCACCAAAACAACTAATAACCAACAAATTAAAAGCAAAAATCATTTTATTCATTAAAAGGGTATTTACAAGGATTAACTGGACAATTCAAGGAGCTAAGACCTCCTATTTCCGACCATTTGAGGCATTGGAGACCTTCGCCAATCAGCTCTAAGGCTGCCAACAACCTTAAGGTTACCTGATATTCTTAATCCTTCTTCCCTTTTCCTTTGATAACCCTAACTACCCATTTTTATAATAAAGTCTAACCTATAAAATAGGGACAAGTGTTGCCTTATCCTAACATTACCTTTCCCTTGAAAACCATGTTGTCTTCAAGGTGGGAAATTTTTTTTTTTTTTTTTACTTGTATATATTTAATATTTTTTCTTATTTTGTGAACTTTTCAAATATAATACTTCTTTTTGTCTTGCTTTCACCCTTCCCTTCCACCACCTGCCCAAAACGCTTTTCTCCCTTTTTTCTAACTTTTTTTTTTCTTGCCCTTTTTATTTTCTTCCATCGGTTGTTTGACATTTTTTTTATTCTCATTTTCTTAACTTTTTGTCTACAGTTTGTTTCTTTTCCATATATATATATATATATATATATATATTGCTTCTTATATGTTTGGACTAACGTTCTCCATATTCCAACAATGTTCACCTTATCTAGTCATCACCATTGTGCTCTTTTGCCTTCACGGTGCCGATTTATCTTCCACCATCATTTTCCATCACCGATCTCACCTCTAGTCGTGACATTTCAACTTTTTGGCGACATTCACCTTCATCAACAACTTCTAGACTTCCATCTTGCCAATCCGCCTTTTTCTCTTGCTGATTTGTCCTTCAGTGGTGACACTTTTCTATCTTCCTGATGCCGTTTCAAATTCTTCTATTTTTTTTTTGGTGACTCTTTGATTTGTCCACCATTTCTAGCATAGATCTATCTCCCCACCCATCCCAATGCCTTTCTATTTTCCCTGATCTCACTGTTCAGATACCAATTTGTTAAACTCGAGCCACATTTTCACCTAAAACAACAAACAACCAACAAATAAACAAGAGAAAACATTTTATTCATTAAAGGGGTATTTACATGGAAGAACATTTCTGACCATTTGAGGCGCTGCAGACCTCTCACAATCAACCTTAAGACTGCCTAAAACCCTAAGGTTGCTGAAAATTCATAGTTCTTCTTCCCTTTTCCTTTGATAACCCTAACTACCCCTTTTATATTAAAATTTAACCTATATGATAAGAACAGGTTTTCCCTTATCCTAACAGTCCTCCTCAATTGCAAGTTCGAGGACATTGTTCATGGAACACTTCGTTCAATATGATCCAGCAGAAGTAAATGTTGATGTGGATGAAAATTTATCTGCATTGGAAATTTTGCTGTGTTTGTTTTTTAACTCCTTTTCGAAATATAGCAAGTATATTTCATTCAGATGAATGGCATTTTGTAATATAGTTGGATGTGGCCCAAAATATTGATGACTGACTCAGATCTATTCCTCTTGGTATTGGAAGAAATATAGAGTTCTTTCACTAATTGGATAAATGAAGGCTTTATGACTATAATATGATACTCAAGAACCTTTAAACTAATAAAGTTGTGCATTTGTGAAGGACCAAATTGGCATCAAGCCTTGGGATTTCTTGTGACATACCTATCACTTTGAATTCATATAAGAAATTTGAAGTTAAAAAAAAAAGAAAAATCAGAAGATTTGGCTACCAAAGTGTCCCTCACGGCCTTGCCTCTATTGATTGTTGTTGCTCATTGTAAGTCAAGATTTCACATATATTTTTGCGTTTCATGTCCTTCTCTCACAAATAACAGAAATCTTTATCTTAGATGTACAAAGATGTGAGAGGCAAATGTTACAATTTTACAAAGTGAAAAATTGGAGACTTGGAAATTCTCATTCTAACTGATTGAACATGTTATTCATCTTGTGGATTTTGGAGCTTCTTTCATTGTGTCCCAACAGTCTGCTTTTAAGACATTTACTTAGGTGGAGTTTAAAGTCCTATGCCTTTAGCTCATTACATAATTATGACTATCCAGTAATAGCCCAATAGTATTACAGAAAGATTCAGTGAACTTTTTGAGTGATTTTGAACATAGCTGAAATGAGCAATTTGATCTGTAAAGATTCTCAGGTTAATGGATACTTTTTTACATGAGAGGCCATCATGTGATCTAAGATGTCAATATTACTTCTGTTCACGCAATTTAACAAATTGAGGCATTTTCTCTTGCAGAAAAGTCAAGCTTGAGGAGAATGTTGCTAACATTTGGCCAGATTTTGGATCAAATGGAAAAGATCTCATAAAGGTATGAATCTTATTCTGACTTTCTAAACATATCCTGTGGTTAGCCATGCTTTTTATGTCAGTAAATATAACTTGTTTTCCATGTTTAGGTTCACCATGTGCTTAACCATACAAGTGGTTTGCAAAATGCTTTGGTTACGTTTGGAGCAGAAAATCCTATGGAAATTACTAACTGGGATGAATGTTTAAAGCTTACTGCCATGTCAAAACCTGAAACTGAACCAGGTCAAGAAGAAGTCTACCATTATCTGTCTTTTGGCTGGCTGTGTGGTGGAATAATTGAGGTATTATGGCATGTTAATGTTGCGTTCAATTGATCATAAGTAGTCCTCGACTATGGTTTGTGTATGAATTTTTGGGAATCCTGAAATCTATGGATAACAAATATATTGCCTATATTTATATGGTGCTGTGTCTGGATGGCATTTGATTCTTGGTATGCAAACTTATTGACTGTGAGTTTGATCTTTGCTGGCCTTCAGAGGAGATTAAAGAATTTGACTACATGTTCAACTTCTTTATGTACTCTCCCATTCTGATGATTTGTTTGGATAAAACAGCGGGCTTCTGGGAAGAAATTTCAAGAAATACTTGAAGAAGCGTTCATTCGACCTTTAAATATTGAAGGTGAGCTGTATGTTGGAATCCCTCCAGGTACTTGTCAGAACTCAATTTTTTAATCTTCTCATATCACACGTTATGTGCACACTATAAAAAGTACAAAACTTATGTAGTCTACTGTAACTGTGAAATTGATTTAGCTATGATATTTGCCATCATCATGCCTTTCATTGGCTACCTTCCAGGTGTGGAATCTCGACTTGCAACTCTTACAATAGACGAACACGATCTCAGCAAGTATCAACACAGAGGTTACCATCCTGATGTCCCGGCTAGTTACCGTCTTGACCAAATTGCAGAGCTCATCACCACGTTGCCAGTTTTCTTTAACATGCTAAACATTCGTCGTGGCATCTTACCTGCTACTAACGGACATTGCTCAGCCCGTGCAGTTGCACGCTACTATGCAGCCCTAGTTGATGGAGGAGTGATCCCACCCCCACATTCCTCTTTATCCCAGCCACCACTTGGGAGTCACCCTCACATCCCCAAATTTTCATCACATGAAAAGTCGAAAAAGCCTGAAAGTAAGAAAAGGGAGGTACGTGCTGCTTCAAAAGAAACCACAAACCATAACGGTAAAGATGATAGTGGTGGACTCAAAAGTACTGGTGGCAAGATTTTTAGGAACCCCAAAATCAATGATGCATTCTTGGGTGTGGGTGATTATGAGAAATTGGCCTTGCCAAACGGACTATTTGGACTGGGGTTTATAAGGAATAGAGCTGAGGATGGATCGCTTATTGGTTATGGGCACTCGGGCATGGGTGGATCAACAGGTTTCTGTGACATAAAAAACAGGTTTGCTATGGCGGTGTCATTGAATAAGATGTCATATGGTGCTACAACTGCAAGAATCATTGACTTCGTTTGTAAAGAGCTAAATATCCCAGTGCCAGTTCAGCTTTTATTTGTTAAGGACTTTGAAAAGCCTCTCGTCCGCTGAAAACCGGCATCTCAGAGCCCTTTGTATAACTTGTTGCCACTTTTAATGGAGAGGAATAAGAAGTTCATCAGTTGACTTTACTGATCCACAAAACTTTATGTACTCAATTATTTCATACAAAATAATAGATTTTAAGATGATTAGAAATTAAGGAAATTAGAAGAAACTGCTTGTCAAACATTGTAACCCACTATCATGTCCCCTCTTCTTCTTCGACCAACCATGCGAAATTGGTGGATTTTTAACAGGATTTCTACAGGGCCTTTGCCGATAACGGATTTGGAAAACCTTCTGACTCTCAAGTATGCATGTTTGGCAAGTTGGGTTTTAATAAAATCAAGCCTAAAAGTTGATTAATCTGAATGAGATACAAATTGAAGATGAGAAAATGTCATTAGTTTGGATTCTTTTGCCAGACTGAGAAATCTGCAGATTTAATCAGTTTGGTTGGGGCCTTCACTTACTGCGGCCGTTGGGTCATTGCCCTTGGACCAATTAGAGGAGTGGGAAGTAGATGAAAATGTTATGCCTTTCCTCAGAGCCTTCAAAATTGTCCATCTAGATTGAAGGTGAAGGCGAAAGTGACAACCTGTGGATAAGTTTAACTCCGGTTTCAGTTTTCCTTATTTTGAGCAAATTAAATGTTTTTTTTTTTTTTTTTTGTAAAGATAAATTTAGGAAAAGGGATAATTTGGAATTTTTTGTATATCGTAATTGTTCATGTCAACAGTAAAAATGTATACCCCAATTTTTCTATGTCAACCAAAAATTATTACTATCATCATTTTTAAATTAAAACAAAAATCTATGTCATTAAGCCCGTTTTTTGTGATATAATTTTAATTTGGTTCATTCAATAAAATTAATTAAAAAGTTTTTTATATGAATAATTTGACATCGCCCAATACTTTTTAACACTTAAACAAAATATAATTGATTACTATTTAACTCAAAAAAAAAAAAGATTAATAAACTCAGTAATTATTAAAATTTTAATAAAAATATTGTTTTAGAAATTACATGGAGATATTTTAATAATTTTAAAAAATTTAATGAGCAACAGCAACATAAAGGCTCAAAGATGCATTTTATGAGACAGATGACTTGCTAGACGATTTCTCTACTCATCTTTCATGGCAAGAGGCATTGGCTGGAAATAAGATGGCATAAGAGGTTCGGCTCTTCCTTGCCCAATCTAATCAGGTTACGTATAGTCTTGAAATGGCTCATCGGATAAAGACAACTAGGAAGAGACTAGATATGATTAAAAATGATAGCTAGGAACTTCCACCTTATTGAGAGTCTTGATGGAAAAAGGGCCACGAATATAGAAAGAGAAACACGTTCTTTTGTCCGTGTAGAAAAGGTTATAGGAAGAAAATATTTACTAGTTTTGGATGACATATGGAATGAGAATCCCAATACATGGGAAAAATAAAAAATTGTTGTTAACAGATTTGCTATGTTTTGCTTTCGCCATGATTTGGACCTTTTGGTTTTTCCTTTTACACTGCCATTACTGTTCACGGATACTGTGAGTGAACAGTGATTTCAGGATATTTTTCGAGATTAAGGCAGTTTTTTTCCTTCTTTTTCAGGGCTGCTTCTCTCCGTTCCTTGCTGGTTTTATTGCTGCCTCTGTGCTCTAGTTTGATGGCTCTTTAATTAAGCATGGCTGAGGCTGAAGTGCTTATGGTTTCTCCCTGTCCCGAGCTGCTGCAGCCTGGTTTTTTTTCATGTTATATGCAGCAGGCTTAGGTGGGACGGCAGGCAGATGGTGAAGCAGATTAGTGATGTCATTAGGGAAAGTGGAATGAAAATTAAAGCTGCATGTGCACTGCACTTTGCTGGCCTTCTTTTGTGGAAAAGGGCTGCCCTGGATTTGTTAACCTTGGAAGGTTCCCCATGCAAGATGGTGTCAGTAGATTTTCCTTGGATTGCAAGTTTCTAGGTGGACTCGGTTTAACCTTCGACTAATCACTATGTTTACATCCTGTTCGCCAAGGTTTGTGATGGCTTCTCGGAGGCTAGGATATTTTGTTTCTGGTAAATATTGTTCATGTATAAGTGTAAAAGGGCTATAAATCAATGCAAACAGTGCATATTATAGAATTTAGTTTAGCTTTCTCTTTCTTGACCTGTATCTAGTTGGCGAAAGCAGGAGTGTTTTTTGTGTTTAGGTTTGGTTTTTTTGGACCTCTTGAGTTTTATCTTCGTAAGAGTATAAATAAACTTTCAAAATGCATGGTTGAATTGGATTTTTTGATTTTTCAACTTTTGTTTTCGCTTGCGATCAGGTTTTTTTTGCTGTGTTTAAGGTGCCTTAGGTCTATCCGATTTTTTTTGTCCATAAATTTTTTACTTACCAAAAAAAAAAAGGATTTGCTACTTTTACTTGCTGTTACAGTCCAGATTACCGCAAATGCATGCACGAAAGAAAAATTCTTCTTCCCGTGAGACTTGGTCTTTCCCGCGTAAATAAAGTGCGAATACAGTTGCATAGTCTCCTCACCAGCTCTCCTAATTTTGCTTTGGACTGGATTTAGTCCTCATAGCAATTGAAATATTCAAATTAGTTTCCTTCCGACTCGGCCATCTAAGATTGTGCGGGTTGTGATATTTTAGTTTATCTTCGTTTGTACCGTTGGCTTGCATGTGTATATAAGGATGCAAGACTATTGAATAAAGACATACTTTTCCAGTCCATTTAATCTACTTCTTATTGCAATTATAGCCAACAGCTCTCATTTTCTTCCTTCTAAAATAGCTCCCCGATGATCAACTAGGGTCGTAAGGAAAGGCTGAGGCCTTGGATCTACCAATCATCATACCAGTATGGTATCAGTGCCATATAAGGCAACAACTAGTGCGGTATGAAGCTGTTGGTGGATTGTGTAGGTATGGGTTCCACAAGTATCTCGTACAAGCGTGGGCACGACAAAAACGAGTTTTAAAATTTTTCTTCCATGCTCATACGATACACCAATCCACATACATTCATCAATACATACACACATACAAATATACATATATGAACACAATCCCGTCCAAGATTCACTTGAAAATCAGACAATGCATAATTGAAACCATACAAGGTTTTGAGTGTACCTTCTGTGTGATGGCTCTATCCATCATTATGTGGCATGAGATCTCTCGACCACCTCTTAAATAATGCTCTCTTCTCAAAATAAGGAAGCACTAATGGTATCCACATGGCGCAGGAGTTAAGAAATGATCGAGTACCATAGGGAGTTGCCAGCTATGTTGTATCGACTTTGGGTAGAGAATAGATGAGAGACATTGGGCAATAACTCAAACCCAAAGTTTCACTCAGAAAAGAAGAAGAAAAAAAGCTCCTCTCCTCCCTCAGCTCTCTCAAACACGTAAAGAGAAAGAAAACTTTCTCTCTTATATAATTATTCATGCATGATCGTGCATTGGTGAATTGGATTAAGCATGGGTGTGCATTATGCAATGCACAACCATACAACCATCACTTAAGGCACAAGTACAACCATGTGTCTTGTGTAGCCTTCTATCGAGATTTAGGCACTCTAACACAAAACAGATGAGGCACGTGAATTGTTCAGTTGTCTACACACCTTTGCATAAAACAAGCACAACTATGAATAAGCCAAATTCACTTAACCTCATCTTAATTCAATCAGATCGCCCTCGATAAGTGACCCAAACATTAAAACAATCTAAATTGATATATGAATGTACTTAGGATTGAAGTCCAATCAACTGTCAATCTCATCTTTACGGATTCAACAAGTGCCAAATCAATTTTTACCAACTTTTCCTCTTATCTCTTCTCACCATACTCATTGTATGATCTTTTTCCACAAGATTAAATCAATTTGAATGTTAACCCATATTGAATCCAAACACTGTATGAGATGCAAAATCATCAATCTAGTTGCAAACTTGATCCATCTCAAGTCCACTTGCTTCTCAGGTCATTTAATCTTTTTTGTATTACTACAACAAATTTAATAAATTGTGATATCAAAATTTATCACATAAAGTTTTGATTTCGTCACTAACGTTTTTTTATGACGAAATTTTGTTGTCATAAAGACTATTACCATAATTCCATCTAAAAAAATATACGTAACATAATTTGTATTTATTATCAAATAGTCAAATTTTAGTAATGAAAACTTCTATTGTCACTAAATTTTATCACTTTTTGAGATATTAATAACATCACAATTGATGTTAAGAATTTGTCATTTAATATTACATTTCGTTACAAATTTATCATACTTTAAATGATAAAATCATACTTGTTAGCAAATAATGCAGTTATAGTAACAAAAATCACAGTAAATATGAAAATAATAAAATTGTAGTGATGAAAATGTTGTCTTTATTTAAATTTTTGTCATCTAAATTCGTTTTCCGTCACAAAAAATACAATGATAAATAACGATAAAAGAAATTGTTACCAAATTAATATATCTTTTTATAATGAAAATGTATTTGTTATTAAACTAATATATTTAGTAATGCAATGATTGTCCTAATTAAGAGGCAAATTTCTCTATTAAAGTGTCATTTTTCTTTACAAAATTTAAATTTTCATTAAATAACATTCTCAAAATAAAATATCAATGAACATAAATTCAACAATGTGAAATCATTATATCAGTAACTAATCAACTTAACAAGTTTTAAAACAATAATGAAAGCTTATCAAAAAAACACTAAGACCTATCTAGTCCTTTCTTATTTCAAGCTTTATTTCTCAAATGATTTTGGTTTGCTCTTCTTTCTAAAATCAATAATTACAAAATTAGTACACAATAATATCATCATAAAATGTAAACAACTCCTACTTAATTATTAACTATAAACATCTAAGCACCAAGCCTAATGCCTTCGTTAGGGTACCCACATTGTAAACTATGTGAATCCAAGCCAAGATCATGGGAATGAGTTTTGCAGTGTTGATAAACTCAAGATCCACCAATAGTTTTTTGCATGAAAAAATAGCATATTCACTAAGAATTCCCATTACTTGGACTTGTGTTACAAGTGATGGTTGTTAATGGGAAAAAATTACGCAATAGAAAGGAATGTTGTGGAGTAGCTCTCATACTTCACCATACAACGATTTTAGTGGATTTCTTATTATTGCCTTTAGAAGATTGTGACATGGTGTTTAGGGTTAGTGGCTCCAAACATTTGGACCGATTATTTGGGACTTTAGAAATGTGTCATTAAAGATTAAAACAAACTAAGGTGTGACCGTATTACAAGGAATTAGATCTCCAAAATAGTGGGAAAGGAACTCTCCTTCAAATTTCATTGGTAAGTGCAAACATAAAGGATCAAACTGAGTCAACAATCTCAATTCAGCTTAACAAAAACTTCTTGAAGCGTCCAAGGACTTTAAAAGCTTGTTGCCTAATCAAGAGCAAGGCCACCATCTACCTTTCCAATTAGGAAGTGGCCTGGTTAGTGTTCGACCTTTTTGTTATTGACATTTCCAAAAGCCAGAGATCAAGTGACAAATCTTAGAATTGTTGGATCAGGGTCTCATTTGATCAAGTGTAAAAATGATGCTTGTGGCATTTTTTTCATTGATTATCAAGCTCTCAACCAAGTCATCTTTAAGGACAAATTTTTAAAATCAAGGCTCAAACTTGACTCATAATAATTCGTTTTGGGTTTGTTTGATTCAAACGAAAAATTAAGTTTGACTCAAATTTGACCTTAATAGTGAATGATAATTGATGATTGGTAGGCATAGTAAGTTAGGGTATTACGTTAAAGTTATTTACCTTTTCACATTTTTTAATTTTCATGAATTTTGTTCAAATTTTTATATTATTTTTTTATTTTTTAAAAATTTCATATTCTAATTTTTAGTTAAAAACCGACGTCTATAACTTTGTCAGTAACTTAAGTTATAATTTACTGAAACGTGAAGGGAGGTCTTCTGAAAGAAATTTGATATTAATAAAATCATGATGTAAAATACATCATTTTCCTTCTATTTGTATATAGAAATATTCTGATCAATTATAATAGATCGATTATAACAGTATGGTTTTAGATAATTGATTATTTTTGTAAAAATTTCAGAATATTTGATTATTTTAAATTAATAAACCATTTAATTTATAAACAAAATAATTAAAATAGCATAAAATATTATATGATGCCATTTTTCATAATCAGAATTTTGTTTTATTTTTTACAATTATATTATCACCTAATGTTCGTCAATAATGTATGCCATGGGCCTCGTCAGTTGGCGACGTTGTAAAATTTCGACACGTCAAATCTCAACCATCGTAGCGCATCTTGGCAGGATACGAATCATATTCCCCTGTACGACAAGAGAAGGAATACGTGTACTCCAGAGAAGGCAGTTACTTTTTTCATTTAGAGTTTGACGGGCCAGTTTATCTTTCCTCTATAATCAATTCGCCACGTTAACATCCAAACTAAATGATTGCATTGCCTAGAAAGTAATCAGGTAAGGAAACTTCTTATCTGTTTCCCGTACAAATAATGTGCCCAGCCACTCCACGTTGGCCTCGTGGCAAATTTTAAAAGTAAAAAACTGTTGTCCTTCCCTAATATTTGGAATAACTTAAACACCCTTCTAGTTTGGAAATTTTCATCTGCTACCCTCCTATAATTTGCAAGGCGGATCTCCCGAACAGAGAGGAGTCAAATTGTAGAATATATATTAAAAAAACATAAAAATGTCCTATATTTATCTTATACTACCTTGTGAAATTACAAAAATAGACATGATGTGAGACATCGAGTTACAGGTGATAATTTCTCAACTACTTCCAACATGAAAGCAATAAGCGGTGCACGAATATGGAGGCTCCACTAAATTAAGAGACGCTTGAAAATTTGGGACCAAACTACCCCTCACCATCTCTTGTCTCTTTCCCTTAACCACCTTAATTATTTTCTTCTTACCTTAAACTAATTAATTTATATATCATAATAAATATACTATAAAATGAATGATTGATGTATCATTTTTTTAAAGGCCAAAAGACTTCATCTCACCCTATCATTTATTAAGTGGTAAATTTTTATTTATTAATATTTTAATTTAAATATTTATGTATTAATTAAAATTAATAATTAAATTTAACTATCAATTATTAAATATAAATGATTAAAAAAATAGTTTTATTTTTTTAAATACAAATTTAAAAAATAAAAAATATCAAAATAAATTTTATAAAAATCATAAAAAAATAAAAAAATAATAAATATATAAAAAAATTTAAACTAAAAAATGTAATGATAGCCTCAAAAAATTAAATTAGATAGTTAGATTTGACTGTTTCATCATTAATAATGATTAAAAATAATTATTTTTGCTCATGATAATTATTTCTATTCACTATTGATGGTGAAAACAACTAAATTTAGTTGTTTAATGTAAAACATGAATTAAATGACTGTTTTCAATACTTGGTTTGATTTTTTATAGTTATTATTATTGAAAAAATTGTCAATGATGACTGTTACTAATTTTTAATTTTATTTTTTTTATATATTTTAATATTTTATTTATAGTAATTATTATTTTTAAAATTTTAAATATTATTTTTACATTGAACAAAATTAAGAATGTAATCTCTAAACATTAAAAATAGAAAAAAAATTTGTTAGACAAAATTAGCAAAAGCATATTTTTCTTCTCCTTCAAGGGCAAATTCGTTATTTCGCAACCTATCAGACATGCCAGCGTGGCCTTTGAAAACAAACAGAGGTATCACCGCAACAAAGAAAGCAAAATCAAATTAAATAAACAGAGGCGAACACAAATACTTTCCTCATACCACAGGTCAATCGAGAATCAATCAGCACCACCACCTCACTCCGTTAAAGCCCGTCATCCTCCACCTGGTCCTCTGCGCAGTTCCTTTCATTTCTCTCCTCCGGCGGGAACTGAAATTCTCGCCGGAGAGTGTTTGTCTTGTTATGTTTTTGGTTTGGTTGACGTGAAATGTAGGAAAGAATCAAATCAAATTCAAAACGGTGCGTACAAGGCACAGACAAACAGATGATGCCTTGTTTCTTCAATTAAATTTCCTTGCCTTAAGCCGTAATTTATTCCCTTTTTTTACATTTATTTTTTTTAATTTAAATATCTTCCTCCCTCCACCTCCAAGTTTGAATTCCGCAGCGCTTCATTTCTCTACTCTCTTGATTCAAAGTCTGCCTCTAATTTTTGTTTTTTTTTTGTTTTTTATTATTTAATGCGAGATCTTAGATCAATTCAACCAACTCAATCATTTTTGTAATAATTATCAATCAACTTATCTCCATACCGCGCACTTTTGTGTCGTTTTCTGCAGTTTGATCATGCCTTCTGAAGAGCTGCAGGGTTTAGCTGAAGATGTGAGTTGTTATTTTTTAAAATTTAATTTTTTCACTTTATTTGTAATTTTGGCTGTGTTTATAATAGCTGATTGTTTTGTTTTGTTCAAGGGGCAGGTCGGTTTTTGGAAGTCAAACACGTTGCCTGGTCATTATGGTTAGTAATTCTTATTTATTCTTCCTTTTTTGTTTAAATTTAAAATTACGGAAATTTTGGCACTGTTGCTGGGACCCGGATTTAAAATGGTCATTTTTTTTGGTAGTTATAAAATGGTCCTCTTAGTTACAACATACATTTGTTATATACTTAGAATTTGAATGAGCTTTGGATTTTACATGATTAGAAGAAGTGACAGTGAGTTTTCCATTTGGAATTTCTTGTCTGCAGTTTGTATGGGATTTGTGGTGTTGTTAATATTTTGAGTTGCAGCGGCAAAGAGGTCACGGGGCATATTTTCAGGCTATGCTAAAATAATGGAGTTCAAAAATTTTGTGTCAATTTTCAGGTTATGCTAAAATAATGGAGTTCAAAAATTTAGTAACACAAAATTTATGTGCATGGTGTTACGTTTGAGCTAGTTTTGACTGATTATTGCACATTCAATTTTGTGAGTATAATTTGATTTTTTATGTTTGGAGTTAGAGATAGTAGTGTCTAGTGAAAGATTGTTTTTCTATGTCATTTTTCAAATAGGAAGAATGAATATTCCTTTGACAATGGCACAAATTCTAAGTAATATTCAATGTTTTCCATCTCAAATTATGTATTATCATATGTATTAAATCTATATCAATAATCAATTAGCTCATTATTTATGCATAATTGTCATATTGGAAGAAATATCACTTGGGGTATTAATTGGATTTGTAGAATTAATGTTTTTCTCTTTTCTCTGAGGTTGTTTTAAGTTGATGAGTCACTTGTTTGGAAGAAAAGATGTAGAGTGCTGTGTGTATGTATGTGTTAAGATCTTTGTCTTTCCAAAAAGTGTTAGTTAAGAATTAAATTTCTTTTATTATTTGCACTTGACTAGAATAAACTACGGGCCTTACTTGTTGACTTTAAGTTATTTATTGTTTGTTTCTATTTAGGGAAGATCTGTAGTTCATGCACTAAAAGTGCTTCGATGTTGAATTTAGATATGCAAAATGTAGATGACTACAACTGATTCTTGCATTATATCATAATTGTGGAAATATAACCCTTATATTATATTGAGTTGTGCTTCTGTTGAGGAGTGAAATCTGATATAAAGTGACAAACAGCCAGCAGGAAATCAGTTGCTTCATCTCGTCTAGAGAAGCATATTGCTGTGGAATTTCAGACTGTGCAGTCTCTGGAACATTCCAAGTCTTTGCTAATGCGAGACCAGAAAGTGAATCTTTGCTTAGATCGGTATGCAGTGGGAGCAGGGGGAGCTGCCGAGCAGTCCATGGCGTTATTGAGACCTGTAGACAATGAATCGGTGACCAGATCCAGTTCGTATGTACAGAATGCAACTTCTTTTGCAGAAGATGACAAAGTTAATAAAATGGTTGCGCAACATGAGAGCGGTGTCTTCTCAAGCTCATTGTCAGAGTTATTTAGTAGGAAAAGTAAGTCTTCTTCCCCTTTTAATGCTTCTTTATATCTAATTTTATCAACTGCTGCTGTTTCATGCGTTTAGTTATAGCTCTTATTGTCTAGATACAGTTTATTGCTAACTCTTTTCAGGAAATTGCATGCTGTTCTAGTATAGATAACCTATTTCATATGAATTTTCTTATTGCAGTGAGATTGTCTTCAAGCATTGCACCTCAAGGTTATTCAATTGATACTGTAGCATCGCATTATGAGGAAGAGGGACCTTTTGAATCTCTTGAAGAAGTTGAGGCCCAGACCATTGGAAATCTTCTTCCCAATGATGATGACTTATTTTCTGGAGTGACTGATGGGCTTGACTACGTCATCCAGCCCAGTAGTGGGGATGATATGGATGAGATGGACATTTTTAACAGTGTTGGAGGGATGGATCTAGGGGATGATGGTTCTTCTGCGGTAGAAGAAAATTCTGAAATTTCTGCTGGTGAACTTGGGGTTTGTAATGGTGCAATAGTTGGGGATCATCCTTATGGTGTACAGCCTTCTAGAACACTGTTTGTAAGAAACATATACAATGATGTTGAAGATTCTGAGTTAAAGACCATTTTTGAGGTTTGTGCTTCTTTGTCTTGTTGGGGATTCCCATCTGCACTTTGTGCTTGTTTTCTACAATGAGTGATGACGTAGTTACCATTCATTTGAATGTGCAGCAATATGGAGATATCCACACCCTTTATACGGCCTGCAAGCATCAAGGTTTTGTTATAATTTCCTATCATGATATTAGAGCTGCTAGAAATGCAATGAAAGCTCTGCAGAATAAACTGATGAGGCATAGGAGACTCAACATTCATTATTCAATTCCAAAGGTAAGCTTCATGTATAATTGTATCTTTTTTGGTAGTTTTTATGAGAATTTCAAATTGTTTGGATTATCATCTATGTGTATGCATTGTGTCCTAAAAAGATATTGACATATGACACCATGAATTGTTGGTTTATTTCTTATCAGGAAAACCCTTTAGCAAAAGATATAAACCAGGGCACTCTTGTGGTGTTTAACCTTGATTCTTCTGTTTCAAATGATGAACTTCATCAGATTTTTGGTGTATATGGAGAAATCAAGGAGGTTAGCTTGTGTTTCAGTTTTCTGGTCTTCTGATTGAACAAGAATGAAGCACTAATTCATGCTCACTCCTGTGCTACAGATCCTTGAAACCACTGAAAATGGTCATCATAAATTTATTGAATTTTATGATATCAGAGCTGCAGAGGCTGCCCTTCAAGCATTGAACAAGAGTAATATTGCGGGGAAGCAAATTAAGGTTGAGCCAAGTCATCCTAGTGATTCAAAACAGTGGTATTACCTACACTTATTTACTTGTCCTTATATTTATTTTCACATAGACCCAGTTTGAGATAAGAAATGACTGTCAAACTGAGGTGCTTAAGGGGTAAAATGTTTTTTCTTTTTAATCAAAAAGGTTTGGAAAATCTATTTGAAGCAGAATATCTGCAATATAGATTCATACATAGTGTCATCATTTATTGATCTCATGACGTCAACATTAATTGTTTAATAAATGCTTTATAATTTATGAACTTCTTCTTTAATCTGTCAATAATTTTCCTTTTACTTTTGATAAAGTTTGGTACAACAGTGTGCTTTAGAGATGGAGCAAGATGAGTTTGGATATTTGCTGTGGCAGAGTAGCCCACCTAGAAATTTAACCAAGTTTTCTGGTATGATCATTGCCAATAAAAGGACATTCCTTTTAAATTTCAAATCAGAAGCAATCATGTATTCATGTTTCCTCGCAATTTTTTTAACATGGGCAATTTTTCATGGCTCAGGGTCATCTAGAAGCACAGATAATGGAATTAGACCGGGTTTACACTCTGCTAGAGAAGTCCAGTTTCTTGAACCTGTTCATCCAGGGATCTCTTCAAGTTTTCCAAACTCTTTACCTTCCTTGGTGAGAATGGAACCAGTTGGCCCTCAATCTGGCCTTGCCGAGTCTGGTGACTTACAGAATCTTTTAAAATTTGGTGTCCAATCCACATCAGGTTGTCATCCTCATTCGCTTGCAGATTATCATGATGTTTTAGCAAATGGTCTTCTGTGCGATTCTTCAAGTCCTATTTCTGCAACTGTCAATATTAAACCAACAGAAATAATTGACAACCAACAGTTCAGCAGAGTTGGCTCAATTGGACACTCCATTGGGTATAGAGAAAAAGGTGAGTATCATGGGGTCACTTGGCAATTTTTTTGTCTATGTTTTTGTTTGTTGGTTCGGTTTGCGAATCCATGAAGTGCAACCATTGGTATACACAAGATTCTATTAAGACCCAAAATCTTGTAAAAGCAATCAACAATATTGGTTAACTTGTAAATTGTGACAGCTAAATGCCCTAGCATTATTGATTTGAAATTGTGAAAAGATATCTGAATGGGTGATAGTTGCTATAGATGCTTTATTGTAATTATTTGTATTCAGAACTCATTTGGCTTAAATATGTTACCTGTGGGTCAAGTGGTATGTCTGATTTGCTGTTGATTATATGATAACCTATTTAGTTGCTGGACACGTCTTAAGTGGTCATCTAATGTTTTGTTGTTTTACAAGCTTTATAGGATTGAACTGCTATCATCTTTGTCATTTTGAAACTGCATGTATCAAATAATTTTTTTTTTATATTGATAATTTTGTTTGTACTCTTTTACTCAGTTTTTGGGTCTGCTGCTGGTGGGACCGATTCTCTTTCTACACACAGTTATACTTGGAGCAACTCCTATCATCCCCAGCCTCCAGGCATGATGTGGCCAAATTCACCATCGATGGTCAATGGAATTTGTAATGCTTATTCTCCAGGACAACTGCATGGACATCTAAGATCACCATCATATATGGTGAACACAGTCTTACCAATTGCTAACCACCACGTGGGCTCAGCACCAGCTGTTGATCCTTCTCTATGGGACAGGCAACATGCCTATGTGGCAAAGTCTCCTGAGGTTTCTGGTTTCCATCCAGGTTCCGTTGGGAGTATGAGGATTTCTAATAATTCATTGCACCCTATGGAATATGCCTCTCATAACATTTTTTCTGCTGTTGGTGGAAATTTTATGGAAATGCCAATTCCCTCAAAAAATTTAGGGTTTCAATCCAATCAACAGAGGTCCATGATGTTTTGTGGCAGAGGACAAATGGTTCCCATGATGAATTCATTTGATCTTCCTAATGAACGTGCTAGAAGCCATAGGAATGAGGGGAGTGTAAATCAGGCTGACAAGAAGCAATATGAACTGGATATAGATCGCATATCGCAAGGGGAAGAAACCCGAACGACACTCATGATAAAGAACATTCCTAACAAGTATGTGGCTTCTCTTATCATTTTTGTGACAGCAATTCATTTAGTATTAGTAGCTTTAACATTATTTTTGTGTGAAATTTAATGGTATAAATGAGCTGGTACATCATTTATGGAACCTCCACGTCCAGTAAAACATGTTAGTTTCTTAAAAATGATATTGGATTGGCTGGAAGTCCATTTCCACACTGAAGAGTTGCCCTTTCTCCTGTTGTTGAACACAGTAAGATGATAGATTAATAATTCAATATTTACAACATGAAGAGGAAAAGGAGCATATAATCTTGCACACTAAACCTTTGTGCATTGTTCAGTTTGTTGAATTTGCTTACTTGATGGATAAACTCAGTGCTTGCAACAGGGATGCAAAAATCAGCATATTAACTTCCATGAGCACAAGAATGTGCTCTAGTCCATCTTTACACATGAGCTTGTACATGTTATAGTGTTAGCAACTGCACCAGACTTGTTTTGGATCTCTGGCATAAACATTGATAGATTATATCATCACAATTACTTCAATCTATTCATTTATTGGGCTTATTTGTAGGGCTAGTGCATTAATTTCCTTGTTGCGAATTTTTGTAACTCTAAAGGTACTGCTTTGAGGGACACGATGCTTATCTTCCAGTTATGGTGACATGGATTGATTAGTTGTTAACTTTGGCAGGCTTGAAGCCCAATAAAAAGGGTTTATGTGATGTGGTCAAATTTTAGCTTATTTTAGGGAACTTTTTGCTTTGGTTTAAGCCCTTTTCTTCTGTTCTAGGCTGTAGGAACTCTTAGGAGTGCCTTAATATAATCTCTTTGCTCTGTTGCTTTCAACGAAAGACATCACCACATGCATTTATGGTCCTCTCTTTTCTGTCAGATTGATTCTCACATTATGATGTTGGCAAATGCAGGTATACTGCAAAGATGCTATTGGCTGCAATTGATGAACGCCATAAAGGAACATATGATTTTATATATTTACCAATTGATTTTAAGGCAAACAATTTTTTTGCTTTAAAGATGCAATTTTATTTTTGGGTGATTTTGGTGCAGGAAGAAGTGAACCTACCATATTTAAAAGCCGGTATTTATCTTGTTTCCATTTTTGTTTGCAGAACAAATGCAATGTTGGTTATGCATTCATCAACATGATAGATCCCAGCCAGATCATTCCATTCTATCAGGTTTGTTTTGTAAAAGCTCATGGAGGAATAAATAAAATTTATTTCAAGAATAAAGCTAACAGACACAACTGAAATTCTTGTAGACATTTAATGGAAAGAAGTGGGAAAAGTTTAACAGCGAAAAGGTGGCATCACTTGCATATGCTCGCATACAAGGAAAAGCTGCTCTCATTGCACATTTCCAGAATTCCAGTTTGATGAATGAGGACAAACGATGCCGACCTATACTCTTCAATACTGATGGACCAAACACAGGTGATCAGGTATAGAATGACTAGATTACAATCTATTTTTATTGTTATGAAATAACATTGTAAAATTGTTAGTTATCTCCACCCAAAAACTCGAGGTTGTGCAGTTAGCAGAAGCTTGAAAAGCAGTATCAACAATGAAACGTCACTTTTGGTGCTCAATTATATATTGATAATAACAAAGAATATTTTCAACATTCTTACCTGTAGGTGCCATTCCCAACGGGGGTCAATGTTAAAACTAGACCAGGAAAGGCACGTAATGCCACCCCTGATGAGAATTATCAAGGAAATCCCCCAAATTTCGTGAATGGGGAGGGTTCTTCCAATGGGTACAGCTCTTCAGGTTCTGTAAAGGAGTCGGACTAAACCACTTTTTGTTGGCACTCATCTTACATAACTGAACCATCAAGGTCACATAACCCTAAATCTTGACAACACTTCTTGGGTTAAGTGGTGACAGCAGGAAGAAAAAAAAGATTCCCATTTTTCTTCATTTTATAAGCATCTGAGAAAAATTGCGGAGTTGATGCCAATTAATTTCCAATTTTCTTCACGTTAAGGAGCATCAAGTGGAGGTGGAGCATCTGAAAATTTGGACCTTAAAGAGTCTGTATGTCGTAAACATATGCACGTACAGGATTGGGTTGGTTTGGTCTTCGCTGGTTAACAGGCTTCTCTGCTAATTCAATTCCGGCAAATTTCATTTGTTTTTGATAATTTTGTCTATTCTGATTTTCTCTGTGTGTAATCGCTGAAAGAAATGTGAGTTGTGATTATGGAAAATTTTGAAATGAAGGTGCCAGTCCCAGTCATTTTTTTTTAAGAACTGCTGGCTCGCGTCTCAGCCTGACTGTATCTAATTTTTCTGAATATAGAACCATTTGTACCTCTGCAGCTCATGCTGTTGTATTTATTTTGATTACAGGATGAGTATTTATGAAATCATTCGGCTGGTGGCAGAAAGAAATGGTTAAACCGGGGACATGAATTTTGATGGTATGGATTTGCAGAACTGAAATAAGCACAAATTAAGTTGTTGTATGTTGAGGGAAAGTCCTAAAGATTGAAGTCCCTCCAACTTGACATCTAGCAAGCCAAACTTTATCTCTAATTAACCCTTTTCAAGTTCAACTTGAATTCAAATTGATCTTTATTTAAACTCAGCTCAAATTCACCTCTGATCCTCACATTGGCCAATTTAGAGACTTCTCTAACAACAATTCGAACCGACGAAAATTGAACTGGTCAGGGCGGCAATAATATTTGCCCTCATACAATACTATGATATCTGGAGCCAGGTTGAATGAAAAAGCTAAAAGGGCGTTTCTGTCCTCACACGGGCTACAGCATGCAAACTGTATAGAATACTTGAAGAACGACGAGATTTAGGTTCTTACCCCAACATTGAATCTCTGTGAGAACCTTTCACAGGCCATCGCTGAAAGTCTGCATTGCAAATAAAGGAACAACGTCAACACAGAGGCTGATTGCATGGAAGGCAATTTAGTGAAGACGTGTTTACTTGTATTCTAAAATGGCTGGCTCATGGTCATTAGTGAACCACAGCAACGGATGAACTACAATATATTTCTAAATGAACATTATAAAAAGAAGATACTTCCGTGAGGCCAACTTCTGCTCTATCTTGGGATTCCAAAATATGCTCCTACATCAGCAACCAAAATTTTGTCTAGTTGCTAAATTTCTAGGCATATTTTCATCAAACAAGAAGCTCAAAATTATAATAATGGGATGATCCAGAGAATTAAATGTTAAGACATACAAGATAGTAGAACATAGAACTTCGAAAAACGCGGTTCCCATCTCCTCATGTACGCCTAATGGCAGCATACTGCTCACCAAGCATCTGCATAAGGACCATCAATTACTTCCAAAGCGAAGCAATTACTGCCCAAGAGAAAAATTCCTACCAGCAATTAACTGAAAGAGAAATACACAAATTAAAAAGCCTTTATTTTCTCCAACAAGATCAGGCTGCCTGATTGATATTCTACTGCTTATGCAGAAAGAGGTTCCTGCAATGAATACATCAGCACATGAAACAAAATCATTGACAATAATGCATCACCATCAATACAAATAATCAAATGATGTTGGACTGAAGCAGAGAGAAAACAACAAGATCACTTCACTGAGAAACAATGAAACTCTAACCAAATCTTGACCTGTCAAAGATCTAATCTAAGCGGTTAACTGTTTAAATAAACTTTAGAATAATATTAAAAAAAATTGTTTAATTATTGAATATAACATATGAATTACGATTAACCAAAATTGAATTTGGTTTGGTGGTCACACATGAAAACCCTCGATTATAAGGTTTAGAATTTAGAGTTTATAATAACGACGATGTAACTTAAAAAAAAAAAAATTATTAAAATAAGTTATGTTAAAAATAAGTCCAACAAATAACTAAATGCAAAATGTGGCTTGGTGAACCGGGTTGACCATGCAGCCATTGGGTCCCAATCGGCGGTCCATGAAAAAAAAGTAGTGAAATATAAAATCAACGAGCAAAATCTCAAAAGCATACAACACATGCTTGGTAAATACAATAAATGTTGCCATTTCTTGTATTGCAAATTACCCAAAAAAGTACAAAATGTTACCCTTTATTCACAATCCATTATTTCAATAAAATACAAAAGGCCAGGCGACTTATTTTCGTTCGAGGTATTAAAAATTTTAAAATCTATTTGATAAATTTAATTAGTTAAAAAAGTATTTTTATTTTTTGATAAAAATAATTTTAAAAATAAAAATAAAAACTTAATTTTTAAAAAATAATTTAAATATAATATTAAAATAATAAAAATTACATTATTTATTAAAAAAATTTAAAATTAATAAAAATTTAAAAAATCTAAAAAATTTAAAAAGTGACTACTATCACCGGTAGACAGTGGTTATAAAAAATGTAGTTAGATAATCATAAATGGTCTGTAAAACCCTAAAAACAATATGACAAATAACCTAGAGGAGGGGTGAATAGGTTAATTAAAAATTTATCAAGTCTAAAATATTTTTCCTATTCTACCAACTCAAATATGCATATAATTCAAATTAAACACAACCAAGCAAATAAATAATATAAACACAATTTTAAAGAGAGTAAGGGAAAAGAAATGCTCAACCGATTTTTAGAGCGGTTCGGAGCTTCTCCACGCCTCATATATCCACTACTCCAAGCAACCCCGTTTGAAGATTTTCCTTCCACTAACTTTAACCCAAAGTTACAATAGTTTTTTCAACAAGGGAATTTCGCCCTTCACACTAGTTTTGATACAAGAAATTGCGTCATTAACTTAGTTTTAACAAGGATTACGTCCCACACTAGTTTCACGGGATTGCGCCCAATGGTTTGTAGAATTTTTACAACAATTTGTCTCACAAGGCTGATTCACAATTTGCTCGCAAGGTTTCTCTCTAAGGATATACAAATATGATTTTGAGAGAGAGGTTTGGAGAAGAATTAGAGAATGAAATATTAAAAGTCTTAGGCTTGATTCTCTAACCCTTGCATCTTCAAATCAGCTCCAATTTATAGGAAATGGAAAATTCTAGCTGTTACTGCTGATTTGAGAGTCGTTAGAGAGTTTCTGGAAAATTGCACGAGCGTGTCACTTTTCTTGCACGATTATGCTTCCCTTTTTCTGTAATTCCAACGGTCATATTTGTGCTAGCACGGGTGTGCGTATCTACAACACACTGGTGTGTGTCATTTTCCTTCCATCTGCTTTCAGATTCCAAAAGCTAGCATGGGTACACACACGATCAGCACACGGGAAACACACGGCTGAATTTTTGTCTTGCACATGTGTAGCATCCTAGATCCGGAAGCCCTTAGGGGTAGAGTTTTGGGATTAGAGAGCGAATTCAAAGAGAGATTGAGAGTCTAGATAAGTGCAGGGGTGAGTTGGTAAGTTTTCGAAGCCATATGGCTTCCGTTGGAATCCTTTCGGAAGGATTCGAGTAAGCGAGTGAGCGGGAAATGAAATAAATTCATTTTCCCTTGTGCACGCCCGTGCATCATTGGTGCACGCCCGTGCGTGGCATAGTATTTAAGTGGAGCCGAGAGTTATTTGATTCTTTTTCTCACCCGTTTGCATTTTAGCCATATTCGCTCTTCCCTTTTCAGCTCCTCCCATCCTTAGAGAGGAAATTCAGCAGCCGGTTGTCCCTAATCCGGTTAGAGAGCATAGAGAGTAGTTGATTGAAGCTTGCTTTTCCGAATTATGGAGAGAGGTAAGTGTTCCTCCCTTCTTCTTGCACTTTCCCGGCTTGTTTGATGAATTGTGATGCCATGGATGAATTGATTGCATGTTGATGGATGTGTGGAATGCGTATATGTGATTGCATGTTGATTTGGTTGATGGATTTCCACCCTTGAAGCTTGCATGTGTGTATGTATGGCTTTGGAGAGAGAAAGAATATGTTCCCATGGTAAATCGTTTGATGGTTGATGCATGTGCAAGTTGAGGCTTGAATTGTGTTAATTGGGATGTTAAGAACACGTGTTTGAAGTGTTATTATGAATGAATGTGATTTGGTTGGCCGTTTCGTGAATTTTCCGGGCGGTGCTTTGTTGAAGAACCAGACGCACGACCGTGCGCCAGTATGGCACGGCCATGAGCCTGTGTTTCTCCAGATGCACGCCCGTGTGCACGACTTGTGCACGACCATAAAATGTACATGCACGCTCGTGTGTCCGCATACGCACGCCCGTGCATAGGCATTTTTAGTGAAGATGAATAGTGAATTTCAGTAGCTTGTACGACCAGGCGCACGACCGGTGCACGGTCTCGTGCGTCAGGGTGCACGCCCGTGCACGTTTCATGCACGCCCGTGCATCAGCAGATTTTCAGAAAAATGATATTAATTGTTTAATTAAGCATGGAAAATTCAGATAAAGGCTAATTGGCTGCAGATAAGCATTTAATGAGCATGTATTCAGATAATAAACTGCATGTGCATATCATGACATGACATGTAGTTTCAGAGAGGATCAGGAGATCCGAATTCAGTAGTATTCAGAACCCGATGTATGGGTAAGAGTATAGGGTGAATACGAGGGGGCATATGTGGGAATCAGCCTTCTGACACCAGTCAGAACGCTCAGCAGTATTTCAGATTCAATTCCTGACACCAGTCAGATGATCAGCAGTATTTTAGTATTACCATCCGACACCAGTTAAATTGGGCAGTAGTGATTATTCAGCAGCTTTCTAGCCAGTAGCTAGAATGGTTAACCCACATGGCCAGGATGCCGAATCCCTGTATTACCCAGTCTGATCAGCACGGCAGGTACCCGAGGGTACAGAGAGGTATTCAGATGCATGCATCCAGTTTTCAGTTAGCATGACATGACACACACATCATGACATGCATCCATATGATAATAATGAATGAATGAAATCCAGATAACAGTTTTCAGATTCTAGCAAGCGCATAGATGTATGAATAGGGTCGAGGCCCAAGTATGTGTTGGTTTATATGATTGTTTGTGCTTGCTTGGGTATTGAGGGAAGTAAGGAGCGCTTACTAGGTGATCTTTATCACTCATCCCCCTCCTTCTTCCAGTTTTCAAGTGTTCGTGCTGTGGCTGCGGAGCGGTTGGATCGAGGCTGACGGAGAGGGCATGCACACACACCTCGATCTCAGTTTTGTATCAGTTTTGGACCTGTGTAGTCATTTTTGTATATGATGAGGTATTCAGATGTATCTGAACATTATGTATGTATATGATATAGGCCAGTGGGCCCGTTGTACAGAACGATATGTATATATTTCAGATGTATATTCAGTTTCGCTTCCGCATGTGCAGAATTGTATAGTTTCAGGATGTTTGTTTTAATTCTTTTCGTAGGATTCCCGTTACGGGTACCCAGATTTTCAGATTATTAATAAAATATCCATTCAGTTCTCAGCAGCAGGGGTACTCGTGGCGGCGGGTCCTACAACATGGGCGTGTGTTTCTAATACACGGCCGTGTGTTATTAATGCTTTTAATTTTGTCTTTATTTGGCACGGTAGCATGACACGGGCGTGTAGAAATTTTCTTCATGGCACATGGGAGTGCACTTCATGCGCATGGTCATGCACCCCATACACACGGGTGTGTGTCTTAAAACACACGGGTGTGTGTCTCATGCACATGGTCGTGTGCCTCATGCGCATGGTCATGTGCCTTATCCACATGGCCGTGTGCCTCATGTGCATGGTCATGTGCCTTATACACATGGTAGTGTGCCTCATGCACATAGTCATGTGTCTTCTTTAAGCAAATCTGAATTGTAATAAAAAATAACACGATTGTGCGGTCTGATTACATACGATCATGTATTAGATAATTTCTGTAAAAAATAAACCATTTGATCCTTTTTGTCATATTCGATATATGCATGAATCAATTAGATATTTTAACATATGTTTTGTATCAATTCAAAATCCACAAGAGTCCAACATAGTCATTAAATTAGATTGACAAAAGTGACTACATTTGATCGTCTCTATTATCAGAAATGATAAAAAATGACTGACATATTTAAAATCAACGGTTTTTTATTATTCGTCAAATCTTTTATGACAAAAGTGGCTATATTTTCTTCAAATTCATGGACGAACTCCAAAATTATGTTGCACAAGAAATCCAAATGCATGGGACAAAGAATTATCCTCAACTATGAGGGTTGATAGTAAATACCTTCCAAGAATGGAAGAACCAATATATCCAAACAAAAGCATTTCAAACCAAAGAGTAACATAGGTAAGGAAGCAAAAGAGACTTAGTCTAATGACAAAAAATAGTAAGCACTAGATAAGAAAGGATGGATTAGTGGTAAGAAAGACATTAAACCTTAGGGTAATTGCTTCATATGTAATATTTTATATTGGCAGTCAAAATGTTTGAAGAAAGGGATATTGAATATCATCATGGAACTAAAGTCCAATGAGGAGACTCAAATGGAAGTTTTTACAACGCTTTAATGCCTTGAAAGCAAACCTAGTTCAACTCCAAATAAGAAATCCTTTATGTATGTCAAAGCTCACATCAATAGGGAGATTACTCAAGTCATGGTAGACATAGGAACTTTTCATACCTTTATTTTAAAAAAGGAATTCAATAGACTAGACCTAAATTTGGACAAAGAAAAGGTTCATTGATGATGTTGTATACAAAAGCAAAGCCTTTTGATGGTGTAACTCATGATCTAGGGCTAGAGCTAAACATATGGAGTGAAAAAATAAATATTCATGTTATTCTTATAGATGATTTTAGCATAATATTAGTATGCAATTCCTTATTTAGTATACTGTTATGCCATTGTCACGATTTAACATTGTTTGCCCTTTGGAAGGAAATATGTACATGATTCATATGGTGACAACTCAAGCAACAAGTTGCTTTTTCTCCCAACGATGCAACTAAGTAAATGAGTTAAGAAAAGAGAAGTCACATATGATGGTAAGAAAGGTTGGTAGGGGAATTATTGAGAAAGACTATTGACATACTTAAGGAGTACAAAAAGGTACTGTTACCGGAGTATCCTAAAAGATTGCCACTTATGAGAGATGTGAAATACCAAATTGAGCTTAAGCTTAAAGCTAAACTATGAACAAAATCATATGTCATCACCTAGGTTAGGAGTTGAAACAATTGAAAGATTCACTAGCGTCAAGGTTCATCTAACTATTTATTGGTCATTTTTCAATAGAAGCAGATGATGGATTGCTACAATTGCGTATTAACCGTAAGGCATTGAGTAAGGTAGCCATAAAAAATAAATACCTAATTCTTTTAATTTTGGACCTTTTTTTATCAGTCTGAATAGACCAAATATTTCATGAAATGTGATTAGAGATGAATACTAACAAGGGAAAACAGTTGAGAGTGATAAAGTAAAATAGGTTATGTAATATGATAAAAGACATACAAATTTCTTGCAACGATGTTCAAACTTAAAAATGCACTGGCCACTTTTCCCATACTTATGCATTAAACTTTCCAATCTTGGATATGTTTGTGGTGGTGTAGCTTGATGATATGGTCATTTATAACAATTTGCTTGAGAAACAAGTTGAGCATCTTTGGACAATTTTCAAGGTGCTGCAGGAGAATGAGCTCCATTCAAGAACAGCAAGTGCTTGTTTGCATAATCATGGTATTAGGACACCACCATTTGTTTTTCATTTCACACACACACACATATTGTTTTTATAGGTAAACAGGAACATTTTCAAAGCCACATTGGATGCCAATCTAATGAGAGAGGCAATTCAATTCAGTTGATGATAAAACCAATTGACTAGTGATCAAAGTGATTAATTATTTAAACACATATATTAAACATAATATTAAAAATAATTTTATATAAATTACTCATTAAATGTATAATCAGAATTATTTTAACATAAAAATAAACTTGTATAATGCCTCTTATTTTAAATTCATGGGTGAGTTTAAAAATGAGAAAATTTTATATTTTCTACATAAAACACAAAAGAGAAGCTAGATATTAAAAAATAATAGAACTACTTTTCATGTGACTTTGTGGTTCTTTTCACCTTATACAAAGATTAAAACTCAAGTTCAAGTTTTTTCTTTTTTTTTTTAAGTGAACTTTTTCCCACATCATCAATCAGATTTAACCTGGGTTTTTACCCCGATCAAACCATGAATCAACGTAATTCACCCAATTAAACCATGGTCTAATCTGATCCAACTACTATAACCGATTTTGTTTTACTCAAGGTTTGACAGTTCAACTGATTGAACCAAGCAGTCTAATTTTTAAAGCCATGGTAAAAAGTACATATGGCCTAAATTTATTTATAATTTATTGAAAAGAAGGTAAAATGACCTGATTCATATACCAGTACAAACAATGTCAGGTATGAAAAAAAGTAATTTTATCGCATGTTCCCCTCCCGCAATACGTCTATCATATCGTAGATCCGCTTGTTGGCTTGTAATTCAACCTGTTTTCACAATCATTAATAATGCATCATCATTCTAATCTCTACCCAAAGACTCAAGATCATTGAGGAACTCCCACTAGCAATTCCGATCTTTACAAGAAATTTCGATTCATGTTTTTATCATACAATACTATAATGTTATAATTTGTTACCATAAGATGGTTAGAAGTAGAATTTAGTAAAAAATAGGCAATGCACGAAAGTATTAGTACCTTTTTAGATAGGAAAATCACAGCATCAACAGTACCCTCAGCATAAATAGATCTACCACAAACATTATGCTGAAACTCAAAAGAAACTCTGCAAAAGAGAGGAACAGTCAGTTGGTGCTCACTTCTGAACGGAGTGTTGAATTATATACTTGGCCAAAGGATAAAAGAGAAGCATTCTTGTTATTACGTTTGGTCAGGTGAGGACAGGTGATACATATGGAAAGCATGACCAGCCAAATGCTCCTCAGGAACTCCCACCATCATAATTTGTTGCCCGGGATCACGGATCATTTGTATCTGATGAATGTTCAAGAAGATGACAGTTTGAGAAACCCAGAATAGTAAATTTCATGGTCAGTAAAATAACATGCAGACTAGTAAATGGAAGTAATGCTGATTAGCATATGACCAGCAAGATCTAGCATTCAATAACTTTGATAAGAACAATATTCCAATCAACAGAATATGAACATAAATTATCTTCCTTTTAGCTCGTGTAGACACTCATCCAAATGCATGTACACCAGATAGATGTTGCAAAAGAGACATGGCCATAAACATAAACCAAGAACCTACAAAATATTGAGCCATAATAATACCTCAAATGTCATTCAACACACCTGATCCATATCAAAAGAGACCCCCAATTTCTGAAAGCAGGAAATAACGGCTTTGGCAGTTCCAGATGTGTCGACTTTGCTTGCTTGATGGGACTCCAACACCTTAACACAAAGATGCACCAGTTACAAGCATTGTTACATCCAGATATCAACATAATGAAATGCAGGCATCCATCTATTTGTTAGGCTCATTTGGTTTAAATGACAAAATATAATAAAAAAAATTTGTGTTTCTAAGTTTGAAAATCAAAGCAATGTCTGTAGGGGTATGAGGCTAAGGGGCAGAGGTTTGCTAAGTGAAAATGCAATCACAATAAAGACCAAAAAAGATATTAAAACTATTTAATGCCAAAATAATGCAAAAAACAAATTACCTGAAGTGAATACCCTGCGAAGGCTCCAGGAAATTGCTCGGCCATTATTTCCATAGCTGCAAGGAATGCGACAACCTGCCAAACAAAATATGTTACAAATTTGAAAACAATAGCCACAGAGCATTTTAATATTTAAAGTTATTAGTAGGATCCACATTACTTGTTTTCCCATTTGTGGGGAAATCACGGCATAGACCTTTGAGTTTTCTACAGTCTTGTACAATTTATCTCTATCCCCTCCTGTGGTTCCCATAACAAAGGGCACTCCAACTTTGCAATAAAGCTCTGCATTATCTACATTTTGCCAAAAGAAGCACAACAAATCAAGTTAAATATAGAGAACCTTGTATGCAATAAAATTATGCAAACAATAAAAAGAAGTCTGGATTAAACAAGATATATTGAATTAAGCTGGTCTAATGAATAACAAAGAATAAGATAGATGGTCCTTAGATTACTGACAGAGTAATCAAGTCAAAACCATAGAGAACAATTATAATTTGAGTAATTAAGTGAATCCTGAACATAGTTACAGGGAGGAAAAAAAAAAAGAAAAACTGAATCAGCCCCAAATATAAGGAAGAAAATTATACACCTTTCCCTTTTTAATCATTTTCACGTGGTTTCTGCAAACACTTGTGATTTACAGCTTAAACAACTTAAATTGAATCCAAAACTTAGCCCATTTTAAGATAATAAACTACCAAATCTAGCATTTCTTCTTATAAAAGTCCAAGTTTCAACATTCAGATTACTCTTTCTTTTTCAAAGAGCCAAAATCATCATTGGTTACCATTCACTGCACTTGGCACAGTGTAGTCCACCACTATCATGTTAGGATATTTATCAAGGACTGATGCAAGGACACTTTGTCTGTCAGAAGGACCATGCACCAGAATCTTTTTTCCACATACTTCTATTGTTTTCCCAGATTCCTCTTCCGAGCCAAAAGATACAGGAACCAACTGAAGTCCTATAGAATCCGCTGCCTTTATAACAGCCTTACCCATTTTTCCACTACAGCCATTTACCTGTAAAATAGAGCAGTTCCAAGGCAAGGACATGTCACCAATTTATTTTTTTAAAAACAAAACTACTATGCACAACTAAAAAGTCTCAAAATATGCAACATTGCTTATCATAGAAAGTTTTTAGAAAAAAGAAATTATTCATGATTGACTTTCTACAAAATGAGTTACCAAAGGAATTAAAACTGAGATATCACTTGGACATGTGGAAGAAAGAAATTGTAGTAAAGGAATAAAGGAATAAACAAGAACGCGGCAATATCCTAACCTTCTAGTGTTCTTCTCTTTTGGCATTGTCATCTGAGGGCTGCTTTTATAATTAGTTTTCAAGCCAATAGTTAGGCCTTTTTCCACCCAGATTCTTCGGCATGTTAACAATTTCTCTTTTATCAATTTGCAGATAACTAGTTCACTTACATACATGGTTTACAATATAGGCTAATAATACACTTTGTTTCCTATCCAAAATTTAAAAAGGAATAACATCAAAACTACACAATCACAGGATTTAAGTTTCTCTTTAAACATAACATTTTTTTTTTTCTTTGAAAAAGCTAGTTACATTTGCTCGGCAGCCATTTCAAAAATGAGCTTCACTAATAACTATAAAATTCCTAAAAGAAAAATGAAACTATAAGAAATTAGCCAAAGTGCTGTATCGGCATCAAGATCTTACAAATATATATCATTTATCCAGTGTACACTATCCTTAAACATCCCACCAATATTAATCGAATACAAACAAATCAGTGTAATATCATTGACTTCTAAAAAATGCTTTAGTTTCATTTGGCTCTACATTCATACACAACAATAATGAATTGAATTATTTTAAGCCATTTTGGAAACACTATTGAAATAGCCTTTCAGGCTAATCTTTTCCATTCCATCCATTGTATAAAGTCTTATACAACATCTAACAACAGCGACAAATTCTTTCTGTAACTCATACCAGTTTACAGGGTACAAATCCAAAGCAGAAAATGAATGACGTTACAAATTCGAATATACAAATAGCCCATCAACACCAAAACTATAATCCAAAACATAATTTAAAAAGAAACCCAACTTTTTGCAAGCTTATAGCTAGAGAATAACATACCATGACGGGAATATTGAAGTTTTTAGAACTCGGCGTTTCCAACTCTCGAATTGTATTAGTTGTTGAAGACATTGACAAAACTACAGGAACTAAACATGTCGGTTTTGAGAAGACAACATTATTATTACCATTCTTATGAACATTACCAAAACTAAAACATTGTTTTTTGAAAATATGTGTCTTCTCCAGCTGAGAAATGGTGCTGCAAGGGGCTCTAAACAATAATGCCATCACCTGTTACATATTAATGAATAAGAAAATATGTCAACGCAATAGTTTATCAAGAAAACTAAGTGGATTTTTATCAGAAAGCACAATAATTATGGAACATCATGTCACCTGGTTAGAAGGATAAACTAGGGGTTCTGATGCCTCTTTGAAGCGTTTTGAAAGAAAGAAGGAAAATTTAAAACCCTAACAGTGGGGTTTCTCTGAAGATAATTATGGGTTTAGGGCATTTTTTATTCTTTATTTTATACTATATTTAATGACATTATCGTGGCATCTAAACTATTTTTCTCATCAAGTTATCTTTCCATCTCCACCGAATCTCCCAGTTTTTGTTATGTTTTCAGATTTAAGGCAACATTATTTTACTTCTTATCTATTGGGTTGTTTATTGTTGATTGAGTTGCATAGATTAACCAACACCTTTGGATATAAAGTTTAAAAAGCATTTAAGGTTTAGTCATGTGTTGTTTGATTGAAGCATAAAGAATCCATCAAAAATCATTGACTTCCTTAGATAAAGTGGATAATCCTTGTGAAAAAAAAAAAAAAAAAAGGAGCGTTAAAGTAATATTCAACCATTTAATTTAATATATATATTATAAAAAATTTTGTCAATAAGAGGTTTAAACCAAAATCGATCACTATTTTGATTATATGAATTGGTTGATATCTTTACTTGAACATTCAAGTTGCCACCCAAACTACTCTTTGGGGGCATTGTGTGTTGTAAGTTAAAGGTATTACATATTAAAGACATTAAATATGTATAATAAGTTAAAGTTACTACCTATGTAAAGTTGCTAAATATGTATAATAAGCTAAGTATGTGAGTGGTAGATGCAAGATCAAGGGGTCATAGAATATATGTATGATCCCAAAAAACTTTCTTAACTACATTCTCATCCTTTAGTATTAAGAGCAATATAAAAGAAAGAGATGCTAATGTTTGTGAAAGTAGTTCTTCTTTCACTTTCATATTTATTATCTAATACAAGAATAGTGACTCAAATTCTACTCATTGTCAAATGTAAATGTTTTTGTAAGATAAAATTTTACTTATATATATGATCCAAGGGTATCAAGTAAAATGTGTCTTATTGTCAAGGTGGAATAAGTTCATTGAAAAGGTGACTATGCAGTGGAATACATGCAAAAATTTAATCAAAGATTCAAAACACTCCCCAAGATTATATTCTAGTTGTATATACGAAAAATTAGTATAAAACAAACATAAGGAGTTTGATGTATACCTACATGTTATATAACTCCACCAATCTTTACGTGAGAAAGAGATTTGATTCTACAATTGCTTTCCAACCCTTCTGGGGCAAGACTTGTTATATCCATATGAAACACCCATTTTTAAAGGTCCAAGACATTGTTTATATGCTAGTATGACCAGTGAATGGGTGAGAAGATGTAATAAGGAACATAAAAGTATGTCTTCGAGAGTATAAAAGAGTTTGGAAGAAAGAGGAAAGTTCCATTAAAAATAAAGAAGACAAGCCGCTGATTTATAGAAAAAGCTGATGCATTATCATGCATGTTTCACGCACGATCGTGCTTTTTTATTTTTCTTATTGCACATGTGTGATCAAAGCACGTACAACTATGTATCTAATACTTATCCTATTCCATAATCATCATCAAATGAAGATATTTTTTCAACAAATTGTTGTCCACCCATCGTTATAGCCATGCACAAGCATGCATCAATAAGCAAGCCTAATTTTTTATCAAATTCGATCTCATCCGAATTCTATCCAATAAGCACTATCACCCATAAACCTTAATAGGCATACATCAAGACAAAAACCAAAACTTGATTTTCAACCTAATTTGTTTGAATCTAGCACGTTAATCCTCACTTCATCCAAACTCATACATACACTATTTACAGAGATTGAAAAATCTTTGGCCTTCAAAGTTTGATCAACCCTTAGTATATGATTCACAAGCTTTTTATTGATCTAGTAGTACAACACCTCGCCCCCAAGACATACCTCTAATGGTATAACCTTAAGAGAGGTGTGTTACCTTAGATTTATCATTATCTTTTTTTTTTTTTTTTTTTTAAGAAAACATAATTCAACTTGGATTAGATTATTTAAATGCATAGATTAATAGAGAACATCATCCAAAATATATTAAATAGCATGCAAAATGTGTGACCATTACAGAATCTGAAAGTAAGGTTTTATAAGCCCAAAACATGAAATGTGCAACATTTAATAAATTAATAAAATGACAACTACTAATATATATATATATAGAGAGAGAGAGAGAGATAGTCTTGCCCATGTCTTAGCTTGATTGACCTATGCTGCCTCTTATTGCTCCATCATCATCCCTACTTGCAAAATCAACAATAAACACGTGAGTGATGATGACTTAATAGGCAAATACTCAAAATAATTAAATTTGGTGTTCATAAAGTGGCATCTTAGATGCTCTCTCATATGAAAATCGAAATCTCGAATACTTATTATGTGTGTTAAATTTTTGTGAAAGTACTCGTATAATATCTCAAATATCTAATACTTAATATCGGTCGGACTTAACTCCCACATAAATGTATTATAACCATGTTGGCACATAGCTATGTTAGAACATTAGCTAACTTCACACACAGTTATAGCCAACCTGAAATGTCTAATCAACTTATACATAGCTAGACTAGGTCTATAACTCACCTATCATATTTAGTCAAACTTCATACACAATTATGACTAAATAGACTTATAATCTCATTATTTTATCATTCCCCATACACAGTTGGGGTTAAATACTATTTTTCCTAACTTTGACCAAATATAACTTAGATCGAGTTATATTGTCATTCACATAGTCAAGCTTTTAATATTAATTTATCCATTACATTAATCAACTTGGATCCTCAACTATCCTTTAGAATTTAACTTTTCTAAAATTTATAAGGACCAAGGGTAATTAAGTAATTTCACTCCTTAACACATGGCCATGCCCTCCTAACATACACGGGCATGTACTATTGGCGTTCATAGGATCAACACCTAAGCTAGTCACAATCATATGGTCAATAATATTCGCAATCATGTTTTCTCCAATCATAATTATGTGACATTTTTCAAAAATACCTAGATAACCTTTAGCATGGTCATCCACATAGATACCTATTCATAATGGATGCTTGGGCATGAGTCCCACACATCATGGTCATGCCTTATAATATAGCCTTACTCTTATGACCCATGCACAACATTGTCTTTTACCTTACATACATATAACCCTAACCTAAGTGGCATATGACCATGCATTCCTATCTAAAATTTTAGAAAAGGCCACCATTAATAGTTAAATCTTAAGGAATTAACATCAATTTATCCACCACCTTTCACACCTCATTATACTATATAAAAACTACTACACATATACCCGCTTTAGGTAAGACTAATTTTGCTAAATATCTTCATCATGATTTCATCATTAACCTTACTCATATATTAAACCATGTATCATTTCAATCCCATTTTTACCATTACAATCACAACAAGGATACAATAGCATAAGCACTAATCGAACAAACCAAGAAAAATTAAACCTACCTTTCCTTCTTAGTCTAGGAAACTTTTAACATGACTTATAGTTGTAATCTCTTAATCAACTCTAATAGCAACATAAGTCTCCCTTCTCATAATTATCTGTAATATGCATGTGTTTTTGTGTGTGTGTGTATGTGTCAACTGTTGAAAAAATAAAATAAAAACTCCCCCTCACAACATAATTTATACTCTTAGAAAATAACTTCACATATGAGCGTGCATCGCTCTTACATGGTTGTGTGTGCGCTATTATGCAAAATATTCAAAATGATGAATTTCAAACACTCAGTAGGTAGTCAACTATCTAGGTATATTTACTTCATTTCATTTTCTTAACCTTTTATTTTCCTTTAATACTTTACATAACTCATCAGGTAGCTAATGTCATCTAGAATAATTAATATTATCCCTAATTGTAATTATTTGAGAAGCAATGCATGCTAAAAACATTGTAAAACTGATGAAAACATTTCAATTTTTTTTTTTAAAACTATATTTATTTATGTCAATCAAACTAGATTAAAGTAGGAACTTAATACCATAGCCATGTAAGCTAACATAAACTAATGCAATCAATCTTATCATGCACCAACCCTAATTTGCGTGTAGTTATGTGATTGTTAATATGAGTGTGTGCATGAAGGAGCTCATATTTGCCCCTTTATAACCACCTTTATGTATATATACTACAATATTAATGAGAAAAAATATTTCCGTAGAGTGTTCATAAAACTTTTATAACTTGTAGGACAAAGTCATATATGCATATAACTATAAGAACAAGGCCCTCATAAAACTCAAACACTTAGATACATTTGTGAAAAACATGTATGTACACATAACTTCATTTATTTCATGTTTAAAAGTTGGTAGGCTTTTATCCAATTCATAACTATACTCAAGCTTATATTACTCATATCTTTTGGCTTGTATTATGCTTTCACATCATTCTTAAACATGTTTAAGCTATCATTTCTTATTTTCTTATGGTTTATATGCTCATTTCTTTTGCCTTCATATCATATGAAACTTTTAAGCACTATTCTTTGTTTGACATACACAGTTCTTGGTGTTTCTTTATGCTTGCAAAACAAACATTCAAGCCTCAGAATGATTGTTCATCTTCTTAAGTAAAACAAGTGTTATTACTATAAAACAACTTATATAGAACATACGTTTTAGTCTTAGAATGATTGTTCCTCTTATTGGATTTACATTGATTAGAGTTTATGTAGAACAACCATTCTAGTCTTTAGGATAAACTTTCCATCATGACTGACCTATATATGTATTATATGGTCAAAAATCCTTCTTAAGGTCAACCCTAAAAAATTATTCTATAATAGATAGCGATTAATGACTAGTAAGGAGTGACTTTGAGTTTAATGGATAATTAACTCTAAAAAGACATATCCCTTCTATAAGCCTCACACTAAGATAATTAAGACCATGAACTCCATATTAACTCAACATAACATGTTATTTTCCTACGATTACAAGTTTGACCTTCTTAAATTCAACAACAAACTAAAAATATATTTACTATTCCTTATGTTTCAGAAACCACTACTTTATCATTATTCATAATTATTGTATTTATTCAAATGTATTTCTCATTATAACAGGAGAACAAAAAAAAAAAAAGGATTTCTAGTAATCCTTCTGTAATTCTTTTTACTTATGATCAAAATGTGACAACCTTAAGTTCACAATTTTAATGTTCAAACACTCACAATTTTATCTAAAAAATAAAGCCTAAAATGTCCTCTAATATCATGCATGTTCATGTAAGAATTCACCCTAAGATCAACTAACTTCATGTTTGACAACATTTAATCTTCATCACAATATCAAACCACAAGCAATACTTCAATATATCTAACATCAATCAACATACAATTAAGTAAAAAAGGTAGAAGTATTAAAGCTCAAAACACAACTTAAATAATCTTAACTTACCTAGATAAAAATTGCAAAGGATGTAAGAATCAAACTTAAATGATTTCTCCACCAACTTGACTCAAAAACCGCAACCAAAATTTCCTTGCTCAGATTAGGGATGATTCCACCAACTTGAAGTTGAATCAAGAATAAGGAAATTAGGGACAAGTTTAAAAGATTCTCTCCACCTACTTGAATATAATTCCACCAACTAAATTCTTCTACCCCTGACTTCCTCTTGTTAGAAAGATGGGACAAAGAAAATATAAATTCACATAAGCCACCAAAGCTTCATGGAAAGCAAAAAAAGCACAAAGCTTTTTAAATTTTCATATTCAACAAAAGCTAAGTACAAAAGAAATTAAGGTTGCCTTTATAGGCTTTACAAACCATAGTTAATACTAACTAACCCTGGTAAGTTATATTGCAAGTTACATGTAATAAATAAAATGAAGGCTAAAAGAAAAAATAAGAAGCTTACCTAATAGCTCATTACAACATATAATTAAAGTAAAGATTTATAAATAAAATAATATGACATGAATTCTTCTTGTCTTCACCTTAGTCTCCTTGATTTGTGGCACCCTTGAATTGGATTTTGCAAATTGATTAATTGGTCATTGAATTTGAGTATTATTGTGTTTAATCTATGTATTACAACTTTAGGCACTCATAAATTCGTTGTACTTTGATGGAGAAGGCTCATAATGGAGTATGTATGCTTAAGAGGCTTAGAAGACTTGAAGAACATAATGCTATAGCACAAGGTGCTTTTGCAAAGTAGAAGTAGAGTGCTACGACAGAACATTGGAGCACTAGGCATGCTTCGTTGCACGCTGCAACACTAAGCAAGAAAGAAAGTTTTTTGGCCTTTGTTTTTTTCCTCTCCTAAGTTCTAAGCAACTTGGTTGGGCTTTCACCTTGGGTTTTGAACTTGTTATGAAGTTATTTGTTAAACTGGATATCCTTGAAATGCCATGCATTGAGGATGGAAAGCTTGGACATCATTTGCGAGCATTGCATGAATTTATTCTTGTTATTCTTGCTTATGTTGTTTACATGGAAAGCAATTTTAGTAGGCTTGAACTTCTTTTAAATGCTTTGATCAAAGTTAAACAAGCTTTTTTTCTTATCTTGATGGCTTGAAAATACTTTAATTGACTTGAGAGGTAATTTAGAAGCACCAAGACATGAATTAGTGATGATGTTTTCAAAATCACAATTGGATTAAGACTTGAATTCATATTAACTTATACCAATAGCTACACCATAAAGTAGACCCTTATACCGTTTTCTGGCTTAACCATGCAAAAACCACTTGTCTTATTATTCTTGCTTTAACTTTTCATATATTAGCACTCAAGTCTCACTTTTTTGGTGTACTTCTCATTGGTGCAATTTTCAACATTAACAATATGGAAACACTTAGTCTTTAAAGATGAAAACCAATAAGCTAAATCAAATAATGACCAATAATATAAAAGAAACACTTAATCTTTCATTATAAACCCTAACTGACTTTGCTTTTTTCTTTTCTCCTTTGTTTCTTATTTTTCTTCTCTTTCTCATCTATTTTTGTGTTAATGCTCTCTTGAACTGCTAGGACAACCACAAAATTATGGAGCAAATTGATGTATTAGAGCAAACTGTGAGAATTGTAGGCTAGAAAATTGTTTAGCCATCCTCTTTTGCACTATTCTTTCCTTCTTAGGTTGTGCTCATCTTGTGTTGAAGAATTTGCCCTAATTTTAGTTTCCTATTTGATCTAGGATTTCCCAATAACTTACAAATTACACATGCAAAAACCAAATCCCACAATGTGAGCAAAACCAAATCAAGTTAGGAAAACTTTATCTCTTAAACAATTTTCCTTTCCAATTATTTTCTAACTCAAGGATTTTCTTATTCTAAAATTTCTATTCTTTTTAGAATAGTGTCACATTCAACCTTGGAATCAAAAATATTTAATTTGTATTAAATAAAATCCTCTTCAAGCTATTTTCTTTCAATTCTTATCACTTAGTTCTAAAATTACACCTTGAGGTTTAAACAGATGAATTGTACATTTGTCTTTAGCTTTCCACAATCGCAAGATTCACCTTTAGATGATGTCTAGGGAAGAAGGTATGGTCACAATACCATTATATACTCAAGTTGTCACGAGGATGAAATCCTCAATAAAAACTAAATGATTTATAAAAACTAAATTTAGAATTAAAAAGGACATATAAATGTATAATAAATTTAGACTTATCAATAAAATATAATAAATTTACTCTTTCAACTCTATAATGCAACTTCCATTATTAAGATAATATTTCTCTTAGTAGTGTAGGATAGCCCTTGGACGACTCATCCTATATTGCATAATTAATTAGGTCCACTTGCCTAAAAGTAATGCATACTTTTCACATCAATTTATTATATTTCTCAATGACATTTCCTTTACAGATATGTCTATTCCAAATCACTTGTTTACTAGATTTGTATGGGGTTTTGCCTCATAAATAGATTGTTAAGTCTTTTAATTGAACAATTATGGAAAGAATAAAATAGTTAGTAACTATAAAGTAGTTATAATTGGGCTTTTGGGATTGGGAACTAGTAAAAAGTTTTGTGATTTTTCTCATTCTAAAATTTAAATAGCTAAAACAATTGATTTATTAGTTGATTGAGATTTGAAATAGGTCACTCTTAGGTTTAGCTGAACTAAATTAAATTTTTTTGTAAGCTTTCTAATTCAGGCTTGCTTTATTATATGTGAGTTCGGGTTTGCACATTTTTGTACCCAACATATATTTCTCCTTTACCCTAGTGATGAGGATTTAAGCATAAGTTGCTCAAATAACACATATGAGCAACCATATTTGATCTCATTCGAGTAATTGTACTTGATCCCATGTGCTAGGTGTCACTTATGCAAAGTGCATGTACCTATATTATTTTGAATACATACATATATATAAAATGCTATGTGATCACTCCAAAGAGGGGTGGTGTAGACACCCCATTTTGGACCCAACAAGGTCACCCCCGATGATGATAAACCTGAAAATTTTGAATTGATGCTTTCAAGATATTAAATTGAGGATGGATGAGCAAACCCGAACCAAAAAAATAAAAATAAATAAATAAATAAAAATTATAATAACTAAATAAAATCCTAATCCAATAACCATAATCCAAATCCAAAGCCCACCCAATAATAAACCCAATAACCATAATCCAAATCCAAAGCCTAACCCTTAAAATTAAACCCACAAAGAAGTCAGCCCAGTTGGAGAAGCCCAAAGAGAAAAAGAGAGAGAGGGCAGGCAAGAAGACTTGATACGCTGGCCCATTTTCGCACGTGGCTGCAGTTTTAATGCAGTTCTGCCATTTTATGGGCAGTTTCTTTTTTATACACTTTTCATCCCACGCAGCATTTTCTCCATATTCTTCATCTTTTTTTTCATGCACGTAATGATCCACTGCTGCCAGCGGTTTTTCCTGGTATGCAGTATAAAAGGGAGGATTGATTCAGCAAAAAGGGGAGGAAATTTTGACCCAAAAAAAAAAAAAGAGAGGATTTTTTTTTCACAGAAAAAAATTTTCCAACCAAAAAAAAAAAAAATACCCAAACCTTGTTCAAATGAAAATTAATCCCAATTTCTGATATTTGTCATCCAATTACTCTCAATTCAGTGTTAGGAAAGCATCAATACCGTCTAATTTCAGATATTTTTCCTGAGGGGTATTTAATTAAAGCATTCAATTATTTATTTATTCTGTATTTTTCAAATATTTATTCATTCTGTATTTTTTCACAAAAATCATTGATTATTAATAATATATATGAATTGTGTATACTATACTATATTGTATGTTTTTCTGTATGTTATTGTGTTCCGTATATAATACACATTGGATGTAAATAGTATATACATTATAGAAAATTGTAAACTTTGTACGTATAAGTTACATATATAATGTAATTATTTGAATTGTGCATGTTGTATATCTATTTTTATTATGTATTAACTGTATATATTGAGTTTTTGTATTACTGTATATATTCTTGTATGTATATAAGCCATATATTTTTGTATTTGCTGGAGGAAAAATTGTATATTTGTTGAGTGTTATCTGTGCGTCCGTGTATATTGTATATATAATATTCTTGCATGCAATTAATTGAATGTGGCTGTTGTCTTGGTGGCGAAAGGCGGAAGGTGTAGTCTGTTTGGCACCTGGGTTCAAATCACGGCTGGGGTGGATTTTGCTTATTTACTGTGCATGTCTGTGTATATTGTTGGGTTGCATTGCGCCGCATTTTGTTTATTGGTGGACTGTTTATATATTATTGGGTTGCATTGGGCTGGGCCGTGGCAGGTTGCTTTTAATTTGTTTCTTTATTTGTAGTTTTTATTTCTTTATTTATTTTATTTTATTTTATTTTTTTATTTTTGTAATTACAATTTGCTCATAACAAAATTGTTTTTACAGGATTTATTTATTATTCCTAGGCTTGTTTAGGGTTAGAGAAAATGTATAGAGATGTATGGAAAAGGTTGTAATTTTTTTTTTATTTTCTGTATTTTATTTTTCTTGATAGTTGTAATTAATAATAGTATTGCATCGCATGATAAAATGGAATCTAATTAAACTCGGTAATGCGTTTAACAAATAAACCACAAAAGTGGAGGCCAGCCTTCGGGCCGGACGGCATGGGTGCCTAACACCTTCCCATCGCCGTACCCGACTCTCCGAACCCAACCATTGGGCCGGTGAAGAAGGTTGGGTCCTCTGCAAGGGATCCATAAAATCGCCCGTCTTCACCGACGCATGTTTTCCCGGGGTTACTCCTGGGTGACGACTCCATAGGCTCCATAATGGGCTACAAACCCGTTATGTGCTCCTCTTAACCACGTTTAGGGTGGTTAAACAAGAGTGACAAGTCTGTCCTGGTATGACGCGACAAAAACCGGCGTCACAAGTGGTCACTATCCATTATTGATGTGTCAAAGGTAAATTGGTTATCCAGAGAGTAGGTCCTATTTAGGACCCAAAATTCTAAATAGGATTATAAATTAATCAATTCACTCATACCGCACGAGTGAATCATGACTACCTCTTTTTGGGATAGTCATATAGCATTACTCTCTCTCTCTCTCTCTTTATATATATATATATATATATATATATATATATATGTATGTATGTATTCATTTGGGCTAGGGCCCAAGGGTGATACAATCGGTTTATGGTTATGATGGCCCATTTAAGACCCTTTTTTGGGTGTACATATAATAAATTTACATTAAGGGGGTCCCATTGCATAGGTTAGGTACTCAATAGCATGTGCAAGCATGATTCATGAATGCAATTCCTTGTCTCTTTCTCAGTTTGAGATTGATGTAATGGCACATGCACTTAAAAGACAAATTTGTATGTGTCACTACACATATATATAAGAAATTCTGTCTATGAAGTTCTTTTTTGTCTTCTATCCTGCATAATGTAATCGGACTTCAATGAAAGCTGAAATGAGTATTATATTTGTATAGGATGCGATCCCAGAAGTTTCAATAAATAATTTGTCAATCTGTGAAGGTACTGTAAATTAATCTCATGGAGTACTGAAGTGCTCAAGTCACAAAATCTTTAACTGAAATTTTTTCCAGTCTTCGATTGAGAAAGATGAATTGCAAGCGGATGGCATAGCATGTGCATGATCAATGATGCTGTTTACGGTGGATAGGAAATCCACATTAAAATTTGGACATGTTTGTCTTCATATATCTACGATCAAGAGAAGATCAGGTTCGTAAATTCTCATTAATGGTCTCAGAGATTTTTGTGTGTATATTTCGCTGGACCATTTCTACCAGAACTATCTTTTTTGTTCGCTAAATTTACGTGTAAAGAGATTGGACCATTTGATCCGTCTCATAAGTCAAAGTTTGAATCACAAACCACATAATATAATTAAGTTGCCCCTCAGGCAGAGTTTCCTATTTGTAAGTTGTACAGAAGAAACAAGACCATTCTCGAGATCTTCAGAAAGGATTGTTGATGGAAAAGCCAAACCCGCATAATCTGAAATGAGTACCAGCTTATGAAGAATTTGTCTTGATGCTCTCATTTATTTATATCAATTATACCTAACAGGTCAAGGTAACAACTAGTCAGTGTTGAAATTGATTTTAACTTAAATAATTTACCTTACATTATAACATAATTTTAATTTAGTCCATGGTTATTCCTAGTGAATCACACCTTAATTCAATAATTTCCTAGCTAGCTTGCAGTTTGTATATTAGTTACTTCTATTTTTTTCACATTTTAAAAAGCATATTTAAGTTTCACTCAGACCATCAACATTTCTTTTTTTTTTTAAGTTAACAAATGACCAATAGACATGAATATGCTTAGAGCACTTAAACAGTACTTTTAATACAAGTAGATCAGATATAATTCTCCTATAAGCAGCCCTCACCAGCCTACGAGAAACAGATGATTGTTGTAATTAATTAATGGTGAAACGAAATATTCCCATCCAAGGTTTCCTTAACGACCAAAGTGCCACTATAAAGTTTTAAAAAGCCAATTATCTACCTTTAACCAAAGTCAGAAAGATATTTTTATTTTTTTAAATAAAAATTAAAAATAATTTTAAAAAACTAATTAAAATATAAAATAATATTAAAAATTAATACAAATATAAAAATAAAATAAATTTTTGAAAAACAGTTACTACTATTGATAGCATTGTCAATGGTAGTGGTCATCATTAACATAACCAGTTCTATTAGTAGAGGGATTTAACTGTTTCGATGGTGGCGATCAGATATAACTACTAAAAATTTGGTAGAGGTGCTCAGATCTGGTCATCTCCCATTTAAAATAGTCGAAAAAGACTGGTGTCAAGTATACCGACAGATATTGACCTTTTACGATGGTAGAGGCTACCAGATCTAATTATTTGTGCAATATTTTTACCTGCCTTCTTCATCAAAGCGGATAGATCATGCCGTCAATAGAACCGAATGACCGTTTTTTATCACCTAATTATATTAACGGTAGTTATTGTCGTCAACGATGTTGTCAACAAAAATAATTGTTTTTTAAAATTTTAAAATTTTAATTTTTTATTATTATTTAAATATTATTTGTATTAAATTTTATTTTAATATTATAACTATTTATTTTTATGAAGGGTATTTCTATTTTTTCATAGAAAAAATGTGGATATTGGGCTTTTTAAAACTTTATGAGCGAGACTTGAAATTTAAGAAAACCTTGGGTGGGACTTGGTGTTTTACCTTAATTAAATAATTACTTAAACGGGTGTTTCACCAAATGACATCTAAATAGTAAAAGATAATTGAAATTTTTTTTATTATGAGAGTGAAATAGTCTGACTTGGTGTAATTTAGAAGTTTTTTTAAGTTATATTAAAAAAAGTACAAAAAATTTCAAGTTAAAATATTTTAATTTACAAATTAAATTAAATTTAATAGAAAAATAAAGTTTAATTTGATTAGAATTACAATTTAAATTAATTAAAAATTATATATTTTTAATTAATTTAATATTTAATAACTAATAATTGAATTATAATGGTTTAAGATATAAATGAAAAAAAAAAGGTGATAAACGTAAATGTTTATTAAAAAATTATGATAAATATATAAAATTACAATTTACAATTTGGTTCGGTTAAAAAACCCTTCAAATCATAACTTAAACTATAAATTATTTCCTCTAAAATTTATCAATCTAAGCTGAACTATTTTATAAATTAAACTAAATTAAATCATAACTTTAATAATTCAATTTAATTTTATGATTTAAATCAAATTATATAAAAGAATTATAAAAGGATGATAAGTCACAAGATTATAAATTATAATAATATAAAAGAATGAGTATAATATAAAAACATATGTTAACTATATGAGAACAAAAATAAATCCACTTTGGAAAGAAAACTTAAGATCTATATATATATATATACACACACACATACAACACAAACCTTCTAGTAAATTCATATGGAAAAAGAAGCCAAATTCTCATGTATAGAAAGAATCAAAGTACTTGTTATTATTCACTTGGTGCCATTGTAAGATTATGGGCTAATATTAATTATTATTTATTTTAGTTTTGAAAAATATGGGTAAATTATGGTCCAGTAAATATTTTGATTGAGTTTGTTGTGATCAATTTGGTGTATAGCCCAATACATTTCATAATATAATAATTTGGTTGGACTTTTAGTAGTGTAGGCTCATAAATGTTTATTGGGCTTTTAATGACAGGACGCAATAAACCTACTATAAATATAGGGCTAGGTCTCATGTTTCAGTACATTTAAACAATATACTTTTTCTATTAAATTCTATTGTTCTTTGGGTACTCAGAAGCAGGAAGATTCAACCCTTTAAAGATTGATAATCAATCTATTGTAAGATAACTTCAGATCAACAACAACAATGGTTTAAACAGGTATGTCTAAATACTCAAAATTTTATCATACAGTATTCTATAATAGTTGTGAATAAATATGTATGTTGGAGTTGATTTGTATGTTCATGAAGAATTTATTCCAATATTGTGGTATCAGAGCTCTCACATACCAGTATAGAATTTGTGTATTTTTTTTTTTTTGTTTTTTGTTTGTTCTTCATGTTGTACTTGCTGCTATTGATGCAAAAGGGTGAGTTGAATCCTATTTCAATGGGTTGAATTTGTTTTGCGTGTTTATGCTGGAAAAATTGTGTTGGAGTAGAAAGAAAAATTGCATTTGCATTAAATGATTGTTGAAAAAAATTGCATTTACATTAAATGTTGGCTAGAAAAAATTGCATTTGCATTAAATGGTGGCTGGAATTGCTGGAAAAGTTGCATGTGTTGAATTTATGGCTGCTGCAGCAAATGGATTCAGCCCATGATTTGCAAATATAAATTAGCCCAATTTAGACTAATTATTTAATTTAGTTCAGTCCAATTAGGAATAATCTTGGCCCAATTACTAAATTTGGACTCAGCTCAATTAAGAAATGATTGTGGCCTATGCGTGAGCATTGCAAATGTTTTTAATACAGCTTTTGTATAAGGTTTTATATTAGATGTAACTGATAATGATTTTCAGGCAGCAAGAAAATAAAATAATATAATATAGTTTCATATATAATAAATAAATACTAGCAATACAGTAACATCTAGCAAAGGGTCTTACATACAAGGTCATGTGATTGACTCTATATAAATGTGATTAATTTCTAGGCTATGAGCTTTTGCTTCTCTTACAAATTGAACACCTTACATGCTTGTGCACTAAAACAAACACAACTATACATATAGTTGCTAGTAAAATAAAAACGCAATTATCCTTCCCTTCTTTGCTCTGATAAACTTTGTGAGTGTCTTTAGCCTACAGGACATTAGGTAACTGACCTATTATTGCCATTTAAAGATAAAGAAATTGTCCAATGCAAGTATGCTTTTGATTATTTTTTATTTTTTTTTATGCAACAAAAGGCAATCTTGTGTAGGAATTCTTGAGCCATTATATGGTTTTGATTTTTTTTCTACTACTTAGTTAGCCTTCCAATGACTCTAGGGCTCTTACAAAAAAGACAATCCTTGTTATTAGGCTTGGTAGAGACTATAAAGCAAGACATGAAGAAAGGCACAAATGTGCTTTTGGTTGAAACCAAAGCATGCAAGGGGTAAGGCCAAGGTTAAACCTAACATAAAGCCTAGGTTTAAGCTTAGGCTCCAACTATTTGATAACTCATTGGTGGTATAGGAAAAAAATAGGTTGTTTTCTTCTTTTTTTTTTTTTTTTTGTGGAAAATAGGTTTAAGCTTAGGCTCCAACATGAATTTTAAATTTCATATGGTTTACAAATTTCAAAAAATGTATTGTCATAATTTATATGTTAGTGCACTAGGCAATCATGAGGGATAATGTGGTTGAAATCACCTCCTAAGAGGATTCACTAGCCACTTGACTTATTGGCAATAAGGTAAGTATGAACCGAGTTTGAAATACGTAGTTTATTTTATTTTTCTAATAATTTTCAATTTATTTTTACTTATATATTTATCATTGTAGTTAGTGTGTACATTACACAATCTAGTTATCAAGAAAGGCACCTATATGTAGCCAGTATACTAACCCTTTAAGATTGAAAGGCTTATAGATGAGGCCACCATCGACATTATTGACCATGGATCGAAAGACAACAATAATGACATGGTATGATAATTTTGCCACATCGGATGAGCAAGAGGTCTACAATATTGGTCCTTATCAAAATCAAAACCCTAATCCACTCAAATTGATTAGGAAACATGACTAAAGTTCAGGCCAAAAGTCCAACCAAGTTTAACTTCTACAACCATGAAATTTCATTTAATATTTCATGCAATATCCAACCTATGCTCAATTATCTCATCTCCAACACAAATGCAAGTTATTTGAATCTCTAATTTCCAATATTTGGATCTCTAATTTAATTTCAAACATCAGACATTACACAAAGAAAGGTAGAATGAGGGAGATCAATTTCAACATCAGCAAAAAGCACTTATTTGATATTTTAAAGATGTAAGAAATGAAAACCCAAGTTTAAAAGATGAGTATCCACCGACTTGGAATGATCCAAGCTTAAAGAGAACTTGATCAAAGCCTAAAGGAAGAATCCACTCACTTGATTCAAGACTCATCAACTTAAATCTCCACTATCAAACTCTTTTTGCAACAAGATTGGATGAAGGACTAAAAATGGTTCACAAGAGCAAAGCTTTAAGAGCACAAAGATAGAATATCCAAAGGTTTTCATATAAAGTTTCAAAAGATCTTTTACAAATGAGACAAGTTACCTTTTATAGGCAATTACAAGCTAGGTTAAAAAGCTAACCCTAATTAACTATTTATGGTGCAAGTTGGTTTACATAAAAATAAAATAAAAGATGAAATTGATCAAATCCTAAAACATCTCTATAACCAATTTACAACTCATTATCAAACATAAAACATACACAAAATATATTAATTAATGTTAGCATGCATGCCTCATGTTGGTCCAAGCTAATTCTTCCTTGATCTCCATCTTGTTTATTTGCCTTTGCTTGATCCTTGAACTTTAGCTTGTTGTTCTTGAACTTTGGAAGGTTATATATGCCAAAATTAAGTCAAAGGATTCAAGGAAGTCGTGAGAAATCATCATTAGAAGAGAGGAAAGAATTTTGTCTTATGTGCATGTAAGAATACCTTGGAAAAGGCATAAAAAAAAAATATGCAAGACAAAACCTAGGTAGTGCAGCACGGGAGAAAACACCTAGGGCAAAACCAAGGCATTATAGTGTTGTGCCAAGTAGCATGCTCCTTGGCATTGTGACGGTCCACGACACTTCAATGTAGGTACAACAAGCAGTTTTTTCAAGCTCATTTTCTTTCCCTTTTCTTGCCTTTTCTCTCCCATGGATGCTTGACATTATATGTCCCTCTTCCCATGAATTTGTTTTGCAACCATTTCATGAGTTTGGATTCTTTAGGATTTGATTTAAAAGGGCTACGATGCTTGATCTTTTCATGAAGGTTTGGCTTGGTTTTGCTCATTTTCTTCTTGTTTTTAATATTTGCATAAAGAGCCTTATTATTGATCTTGGATTGCATGAACAAACTCTTGCATGGAATGGATTGTATGATGCTTGACTTGCTTGGACAACAATTTAAGAGACAAAGTATAGATTGTTGAAAATATCTCCTAGTTGATTGCCATTATAGAGACATCATTTAGATTATAATCTTGGAACATGTCCATGATTCCATGCTTTTCTTGGAGACCAACCTTAGTCATTCCAAGTATTTTATGTCTTGAAGAAGTGTTGTCAAGGCTAATTGAATGGCAAAGAGAAGTAAAATTTGCAACCCTACTGTATTTGACACAAACATTATGATGTGAACACCATCCAATAGAATTGCAAAGGGTGGTGGATATACCCCAACATCCTCTAGGATTAGGGGATTGCAACATATAAATGTTATGCTTCATCAATTGTCTCATGTTAGATGGAAGTATGGACTTCCTAGATATCAACATAAGACAAATATATAGGCAATAAGCCATACAATTATTTTTCAATGACATTGATTGATTTGTGTGTGTGTATGTATATATATATATATATATATATCTGTGTGTGTGTGTGTGTGTGTGTGTGTGTGTGTGTGTGTGCATTTTTGTACGTACTTGTTACATTTGTTTACATGAATTTGTTTAGCATCAATATTATACCTATTTATGTAGATGACAAAAATAATAAATATATAAGAGTTGGATAAAAAGCGAGTGTAAAAAAGTAAAATTTCTTAAGCTTGTGAGGTATGATTGTGATACTTCTTTCTTGGTATAAGGTTGGAGTTTATATAAAAGAGGTGAAGGGTAATTTTTGAATTAAATTAGGAGTTTTGGTTATATGCTATTAACACACACACACAAAAAAAAAAAAGTTTCAATTTTGTTTAAGCTTTAAAATGTGATCATTTTAATTAATTTTCCTTGAAAGAGTTTTCTTATAAACCCTAAATCATGTATTTTTAATCATGATCTTCTCATAATTACTTATGTAAAATTAAAATTATTTCAAGTGAATTTGTAAACTTATAAAGTCAAGTTACATAATTCTAATTCTTTAATTTATCTGGATATTTAAAGTCGATTAGACCATGACATAATTGCCTAACTAAAGGGTAATAACCTTACTCTTGTAAAATAATAATGTTGCTAACAAGAATTTGAGAAATTTTTAGTGTTAGTCGTAAACAGTATTAGGGGCTTTTGAATCTTCAGGATTGGCTTAATATGTTGAATGTAATAATTTACTCACTCATAAGTCAAAGTTTGAATCAGAAACCACATAATATAATAAAGTTACCCCTCAGGCAGAGTCTCCTATTTATAAATTGTACAGAAGAAACAAGATCATTCTCGAGATCTTCAGAAAGGATTGTTGATGGAAAAGCCAAACCCCCATAATATGAAATGAGTACCAGCTTATGTAGAATTTGTCTTGATGCTCTTATTTATTTATATGAATTATACCTACAGGTCAAGGTGACAACTAGTCAGTGCTGAAATTGATTTTAACTTAAATAATTTACCTTACATTATAACATAATTTTAATTTAGTCCATGGTTATTCCTAGTGAATCACACCTTAATTCAATAATTTCCTAGCTAGCTTGCAGTTTGTATATTAGTTACTTCTATTTTTTTCACATTTTAAAAAGCATATTTAAGTTTCACTCAGACCATCAACATTTTTTTTTTTTTTTAAGTTAACAAATGACCAATAGACATGAATATGCTTAGAGCACTTAAACAGTACTTTTAATACAAGTAGATCAGATATAATTCTCCTATAAGCAGCCCTGACCAGCCTACGAGAAAGAGATGATTGTTGTAATTAATTAATGGCGAAAACGATTCCCATCCAAGGTTTCCTTAACTGTCAAAGTGCCACTATAAAGTTTTAAAAAGCCAATTACCCACCCTTAATTAAAGTCAAAGAGATATTTTTATTTTTTTGAATAAAAATTAAAAATAATTTTAAAAAACTAATTAAAATATAAAATAATATTAAAATTAATACAAATATAAAAATAAAATAAATTTTTGAAAAGCAGTCACTATTATTGATAGCATTGTCAACAGTAGTGATCATCATTAATATAACTAATTCTATTAGTGGCGGGATTTAGTTATTTCGATGGCGGCAATGAAATATAACTACTAAAAATCTGGTGAAGGTGCTCAGATCTAGTCATCTCTCCATTTAAAATAGTCAAAAAAGATCGGTGTCAAATATATCGATAGATTTTGACCTTTTATGATGGTAGAGGCTACCAGATCTAATTATCTATGCAAGATTTTTGCCGCCTTCATCATCAAAGCAAACAGATCATGCCGTCAATAGAACCAGGTGACCGTTTTTTATCACTTAATTATATTAACGGTAGTTATTGTCGTCAACGATGTTGTCAATAAAAATAACAGCTTTTAAAATTTTATTTTATTTTTATTATTTTAATATTATTTATATTAAAATTTATTTTAATATTAATATTATTTATTTTTTTGGAGGGTATTTCATTTTTTTCATAGAAAAAAATGTGGATATTGGGCTTTTTAAAACTTTATGAGCGAGACTTATAATTTAAGAAAACCTTGGGTGGGACTTGGTGTTTGGCCTTAATTAAATAATTACTTAAACGGGTGTTTCACCAAATGACATCTAAATAGTAAAAGATAATTGAAATGTTTTTTTATTATGAGAGTGAAATAGTCTGACTTGGTGTAATTTATAAGTTTTTTTAAGTTATATTAAAAAAGTACAAAAAATTTCAAGTTAAAATATTTTAATTTACAAATTAAATTAAATTTAATAGAAAAATAAAGTTTAATATGATTAGAATTACAATTTAAATTAATTAAAAATTATATATTTTTAATTAATTTAATATTTAATAACTAATAATTGAATTATAATGGTTTAAGATATAAATGAAAAAAAAAAGGTGATAAACGTAAATGTTTATTAAAAAATTATGATAAATATATAAAATTACAATTTACAATTTGGTTCGGTTAAAAAACCCTTCAAATCATAACTTAAACTATAAATTATTTCCTCTAAAATTTATCAATCTAAGCTGAACTATTTTATAAATTAAACTAAATTAAATCATAACTTTAATAATTCAATTTAATTTTATGATTTAAATCAAATTATATAAAAGAATTATAAAAGGATGATAAGTCACAAGATTATAAATTATAATAATATAAAAGAATGAGTATAATATAAAAACATATGTTAACTATATGAGAACAAAAATAAATCCACTTTGGAAAGAAAACTTAAGATCTATATATATATATATACACACACACATACAACACAAACCTTCTAGTAAATTCATATGGAAAAAGAAGCCAAATTCTCATGTATAGAAAGAATCAAAGTACTTGTTATTATTCACTTGGTGCCATTGTAAGATTATGGGCTAATATTAATTATTATTTATTTTAGTTTTGAAAAATATGGGTAAATTATGGTCCAGTAAATATTTTGATTGAGTTTGTTGTGATCAATTTGGTGTATAGCCCAATACATTTCATAATATAATAATTTGGTTGGACTTTTAGTAGTGTAGGCTCATAAATGTTTATTGGGCTTTTAATGACAGGACGCAATAAACCTACTATAAATATAGGGCTAGGTCTCATGTTTCAGTACATTTAAACAATATACTTTTTCTATTAAATTCTATTGTTCTTTGGGTACTCAGAAGCAGGAAGATTCAACCCTTTAAAGATTGATAATCAATCTATTGTAAGATAACTTCAGATCAACAACAACAATGGTTTAAACAGGTATGTCTAAATACTCAAAATTTTATCATACAGTATTCTATAATAGTTGTGAATAAATATGTATGTTGGAGTTGATTTGTATGTTCATGAAGAATTTATTCCAATATTGTGGTATCAGAGCTCTCACATACCAGTATAGAATTTGTGTATTTTTTTTTTTTTGTTTTTTGTTTGTTCTTCATGTTGTACTTGCTGCTATTGATGCAAAAGGGTGAGTTGAATCCTATTTCAATGGGTTGAATTTGTTTTGCGTGTTTATGCTGGAAAAATTGTGTTGGAGTAGAAAGAAAAATTGCATTTGCATTAAATGATTGTTGAAAAAAATTGCATTTACATTAAATGTTGGCTAGAAAAAATTGCATTTGCATTAAATGGTGGCTGGAATTGCTGGAAAAGTTGCATGTGTTGAATTTATGGCTGCTGCAGCAAATGGATTCAGCCCATGATTTGCAAATATAAATTAGCCCAATTTAGACTAATTATTTAATTTAGTTCAGTCCAATTAGGAATAATCTTGGCCCAATTACTAAATTTGGACTCAGCTCAATTAAGAAATGATTGTGGCCTATGCGTGAGCATTGCAAATGTTTTTAATACAGCTTTTGTATAAGGTTTTATATTAGATGTAACTGATAATGATTTTCAGGCAGCAAGAAAATAAAATAATATAATATAGTTTCATATATAATAAATAAATACTAGCAATACAGTAACATCTAGCAAAGGGTCTTACATACAAGGTCATGTGATTGACTCTATATAAATGTGATTAATTTCTAGGCTATGAGCTTTTGCTTCTCTTACAAATTGAACACCTTACATGCTTGTGCACTAAAACAAACACAACTATACATATAGTTGCTAGTAAAATAAAAACGCAATTATCCTTCCCTTCTTTGCTCTGATAAACTTTGTGAGTGTCTTTAGCCTACAGGACATTAGGTAACTGACCTATTATTGCCATTTAAAGATAAAGAAATTGTCCAATGCAAGTATGCTTTTGATTATTTTTTATTTTTTTTTATGCAACAAAAGGCAATCTTGTGTAGGAATTCTTGAGCCATTATATGGTTTTGATTTTTTTTCTACTACTTAGTTAGCCTTCCAATGACTCTAGGGCTCTTACAAAAAAGACAATCCTTGTTATTAGGCTTGGTAGAGACTATAAAGCAAGACATGAAGAAAGGCACAAATGTGCTTTTGGTTGAAACCAAAGCATGCAAGG
>JAJEJH010000762.1:95744-127395 GCA_026122585.1 Anacardium occidentale
TTAAATCAAATTATATAAAAGAATTATAAAAGGATGATAAATCACAGGATTATAAATTATAATGATATAAAAGAATGAGTATAATATAAAAACAGATATTAACTATATAAGAACAAAAATAGATCCACTTTGGAAAGAAAACTTAAGATCTATCTATATATATATATATATATATATATATATACACACACACACACACAACACAAACCTTCTATTAAATTCATATGGAAAAAGAAGCCAAATTCTCATGTATAGAAAGAATCAAAGTACTTGTTATTATTCACTTGGTGCCAAGCTTGTAAGATTATGGGCTAATATTAATTATTATTTATTTTAGTTTTGAAAAATATGGGTAAATTATGGTCCAGTAAATATTTTGATTGGGTTTGTTGTGATCAATTTGGTGTATAACCAAATACATTTCATAATATAATAATTTGGTTGGGCTTTTAGTAGTGTGGGTTCATAAATGTTTATTGGGCTTTTAATGGCAGGACGCAATAAACCTACTATAAATATAGAGCTAGGTCCCCTGTTTCAGTACATTTAAACAATAAATTTTTTCCATTAAATTCTATTGCTCTTTAGGTACTCAGAAGCAGGAAGATTCAACCCTTTATAGATTGATAATCAATCTATTGTAAGATAATTTCAGATCAACAACAACAATGGTTCAAACAAGTATGTCTAAATACTTCATATAGTATTCTATAATGGTTGTAAATAAATATGTATGTTGGAGTTGATTTGTATGTTAGTGAAGAATTTATTCCAACATTGTGGTATCAGAGCTCTCACATATTAGTATAGAATCTGTGTATTGTTTTTTTTGTTTTTTGTTTGTTCTTCATGTTGTACTTGCTGCTGTTGATGCAAAAGGGTGAGTTGAATCCTATTTGAGTGGGTTGAATTTGTTTTGCGTGTTTGTGCTGGAAAAATTGTGTTGGAGTAGGAAGAAAAATTGCATTTGTATTAAATGATTGTCGAAAAAAATTACATTTGCATTAAATGTTGGCTAGAAAAAATTGCATTTGCATTAAATGGTGGCTGGAAAAGTTGCTGGAAAAGTTACATGCGTTGAATTTATGGCTGCTGCTGCAAATGGATTCAGCCCATGATTTTGCAAATATAAATTAGCCCAATTTAGACTAATTATTTAATTTAGTTCAGCCCAATTAGGAATAATCTTGGCCCAATTACTAAACTTGGACTCAGCTCAATTAAGAAATGATTTAGGCCTATGCATGAGCATTGCAAATGTTTTCTGTACAACTTTTGTGTAGGGTTTTATGTTAGATGTGACTGATAATGATTTTCAGACAGTAAGAAAATAAAATAATATAATATAGTTTATTATATAATAAATAAATACTAGCAATACAATAACATCTAGCAAAGGGTTTTACATACAAGGTCATGTGATTGACTCTATATAAATGTGATTAATTTCTAGGGTATGAGCTTTTGCTTCTCTTACAAATTAAACACCTTACATGCTTGTGCACTAAAACAAACACAACTATACGTATAGTTGCTAGTGAAATAAAAACGCAGTTATCCTTCCCTTCTTTGCTCTGATAAACTTTGTGAGTGTCTTTAGCCTACAGGACATTAGGTAACTGACCAATTATTGCCATTTAAAGATAAAGAAATTGTCCAATGCAAGTATGCTTTTGATTATTTAGTTTTTTTTTTTATGCAACAAAAGGCAATCTTGTGTAGGAATTCTTGAGCCATTATATGGTTTTGATTTTTTTCTACTACTTAGTCACCCTTCCAATGACTCTAGGGTTCTTACAAAAAAGACAATCCTTGTTATTAGGCTTGGTAGAGACTATAAAGCAAGACATGAAGAAAGGCACGAATGTGCTTTTGGTTGAAACCAAAGCATGCAAGGCCAAAGGTAAGGGTAAGGATAAGGCCAAGGTTAAACCTAACATAAAGCCTAGGTTTAAGCTTAGGCTCCAACTACTTTATAACTCATTGGTGGTATAGGAAAAAAATAGGTTCTTTTTTTTTTTTTTTTGGTGGAAAATAGGTTTAAGCTTAGGCTCCAACATGAATTTTAAATTTCATATGGTTTACAAATTGGCCAAAGGACTATTTCCCACCCATAGTTTGAGGCGGGGACAAAGTCCCACCCGCTTAAGTTTAAAAGCCCAATCTTCCACCCATAACTCAATTTTTTATTATTATTTTATTGAAATGACTAAACTACCCTTTTAAAAATTAAAATTTATAATAAAAATATAAAATAATGTTTAAATATAAATATTTTTAAAAAACTTTAAAAAAATTTTAAAAAATTTTAAATTTAAAAAATGGAACCAGCCACCACCGCCGTCTGCACCGACGGCGATGGCCGCCCATAATAGAACCAGGTGGCCATTTCTGGCCACCTGGTTCCAGGGGAGGCCAGATCTGGCCTCCCCTTTCGGTGGAGGTGGTAAAATCGGTCGCCTCCAGTTTTAGAGAAGGCGGCCAGATCTGGCCGCCTCCGACAAAATCAAGAGTCGAAAACGGCTGTAAAGGGCCGGCCTTGGCCCTACTGGCCGTTTTCGGCCTTTATTTCGGGCGGAGGTGGCCAGATCTGGCTACCTCGATCAAAACTGGAGGCGACCGATTTGACCGCCTCTACCAAAAGGGGAGGTGAGATCTGGTCTCCCCTGGAACCAGGTGGTTGGAAACGGCCACCTGGTTCTATTATGGGCGGCCACCGCCGACGGCGGTGGCTACTTCAATTTTTAATTTAAATTTTTAATATTTAAATTTTTTTTTAATATTTTATATTTATATAAAATTTATTTTATTAATTTATAAAAGTTTAATATTAAAAAGACAAAAATACCCCTGATTATTACTATACACTTATTATTTTTAATTAAAAAATTGGGTTATGGGTGGGAAACTGGGCTTTTAAACTTAAGCGGGTGGGACTTTGTCCCCACCTCAAACTATGGGTGGAAAATAGTCCTTTGGCCTTACAAATTTCAAAAAATGTATTGTCATAATTTATATGTCAGTGCACTAGGCAATCATGAGGGATAATGTGGTTGACATCACCTCCCAAGAGGATTCACTAGCCACTTGACTTATTGGCAATAAGGTAAGTATGAATCAAGTTTGAAATACGTAGTTTATTTTATTTTTCTAATAATTTTCAATTTATTTTTACTTATATATTTATCATTGTAGTTAGTGTGTACATTACACAATCTAGTTATCAAGAAAGGCACCTATATGTAGCCAGTATAACCCTTTAAGATTGAAAAGCTTATAGATGAGGCCACCATCGACATTATTGACCATGGATCGAGAGACAACAATAATGACATGGTATGATAATTTTGCCACATCGGATGAGCAAGAGGTCTACAATATTGGTCCTTATCAAAATCAACACCCTAATCCACTCAAATTGATTAGGAAACATGACTAAAGTTCAGGCCAAAAGTCCAACCAAGTTTAACTTCTACAACCATGAAATTTCATTTAATATTTCATGCAATATCCAACCTATGCTCAATTATCTCATCTCCAACACAAATGCAAGTTATTTGAATCTCTAATTTCCAATATTTGGATCTCTAATTTAATTTCAAACATCAGACATTACACAAAGAAAGGTAGAATGAGGGAGATCAATTTCAACATCAGCAAAGAGCACTTATTTGATATTTTAAAGATGTAAGAAACGAAAACCCAAGTTTAAAAGATGAGTATCCACCAACTTGGAATGATCCAAGCTTAAAGAGAACTTGATCAAAGCCTAAAGGAAGAATCCTCTCACTTAATTCAAGACTCATCAACTTAAATCTCCACTACCAAACTCTTTTCGCAACAAGATTGGATGAAGGACTAAAAATGGTTCACAAGAGCAAAGCTTTAAGAGCACAAAGATAGAAAATCCAAAGGTTTTCATATAAAGTTTCAAAAGACCCTTTACAAATGAGACAAGTTGCCTTTTATAGGCAATTACAAGCTAGGTTAAAAAGCTAACCCTAGTTAACTATTTATGGTGCAAGTTGGTTTACATAAAAATAAAATAAAAATGAAATTGATCAAATCCTAAAACATCTCCATAACCAATTTACAACTCATTATCATACATAAAACATACACAAAATATATTAATTAATGTTAGCATGCATGCCTCATGTTGGTCCAAGCTAATTCTTCCTTGATCTTCATCTTGTTTATTTGCCTTTGCTTGATCCTTGAACTTTAGCTTATTGTTCTTGAACTTTGGAAGGTTATATATGCCAAAATTAAGTCAAAGGATTCAAGGAAGTCATGAGAAATCATCATTAGAAGAGAGGAAAGAATTTTGTCTTATGTGTATGTAAGAATACCTTGGAAAAGGCATAAAAAAAAAATGCAAGACAAAACCTAGGCAATGCAGCACGAGAGAAAACACCCAGGGCAAAACCAAGGCATTATAGTGTTGTGCCAAGTAGCATGCTCCTTGGCATTGTGATGGTCCATGGCACTTCAATGTAGGTACAACAAGCAGTTTTTTCAAGCTCATTTTCTTTCCCTTTTCTTGCCTTTTCTCTCCCATGGATGCTTGACATTATATGTCCCTCTTTCCATGAATTTGTTTTGCAACCATTTCATGAGCTTGGATTCTTTAGGATTTGATTCAAAAGGGATATGATGCTTGATCTTTTCTTGAAGGTTTGGCTTGGTTTTGCTCATTTTCTTCTTGTTTTTAATATTTGCATAAAGAGCCTTATTATTGATCTTGGATTGCACGAACAAACTCTTGCATGGAATGGATTGTATGATGCTTGACTTGCTTGGACAACAATTTAAGAGACAAAGTATAGATTGTTGAAAATACCTCCTAGTTGATTGCCATTATAGAGACATCATTTAGATTATAATCTTGGAACATGTCCATGATTCCATGCTCTTCTTGGAGACCAACCTTACTCATTCCAAGTATTTTATGTCTTGAAGAAGTGTTTTCAAGGCTAATTGAATGGCAAAGAGAAGTAAAATTTGCAACCCTACTATATTTGACACAAACATTACGATGTGAACACCATCCAATAGAATTGCAAAGGGTGGTGGATGTACCCCCAACATCCTCTAGGATTAGGGGATTGCAACATATAAATTTTATGCTTCATCAATTGTCTCATGTTGGATGGAAGTATGGACTTCCAAGATATCAACATAAGACGAATATATAGGCAATAAGCCATACAATTATTTTTCAATGACATTGATTTATTTTTGTGTGTGTGTGTATGCATTTTTGTACGTACTTGTTACATTTGTTTACATGAATTTGTTTAGCATCAGTATTATACCTATTTATGTATGTGACAAAAATAATAAATATATAAGAGTTGGGTAAAAAGCGAGTGTAAAAAAGTAAAATTTCTTAAGCTTGTGAGGTATGATTGTGATACTTCTTTCTTGGTATAAGGTTGGAGTTTATATAAAAGAGGTGAAGGGTAATTTTTGTTTTAAATTAGGAGTTTTGGTTATATGCTATTAACACACACAAAAAAAAAAAAAAAAAAAAAATTTCAATTTTGTTTAAGCCTTAAAATGTGATCATTTTGATTAATTTTCCTTGAAAGAGTTTTTTCATAAACTCTAAATCATGTATTTTTAATCATGATCTTCTCATAATTACTTACGTAAAATTAAAATTATTTCAAGTGAATTTGTAAATTTATGAAGTCAAGTTACATAGTTTTAATTCTTTAATTTATCTCGATGTCTAAAGTTGATTAAACCATTACATAATTGCTAACTAAAGGGTAATAACCTTACTCTTGTAAAATAATAATGTTGTTAACAAGAATTTGAGAAATTTTTAGTGTTAGTCGTAAACAGGATTAGGGGCTTTTGAATCTTCAGGATTGGCTTAATGTTGAATGTAATCATTTACTCACTCATAAGTCAAAGTTTGAATCAGAAACCACAGAATATAATAAAGTTACCCCTCAGGCAGAGTTTCCTATTTATAAATTGTACAGAAGAAACAAGATCATTCTCGAGATCTTCAGAAAGGATTGTTGATGGAAAAGCCAAACCCGCATAATATGAAATGAGTACCAACTTATGAAGAACTTGGTTTGATGCTCTCATTTATTTATATGAATTATACCTAACAGGTCAAGGTGACAACTAGTCAGTGTTGAAATTGATTTTAAATTAAATAATTTACTTTACATTATAACATAATTTTAATTTAGTCCATGGTTATTCCTAGTGAATCACACCTTAATTCAATAATTTCCTAGCTAGCTTGCAGTTTGTATTTTAGTTACTTCTATTTTTTCACATTTTAAAAAGCATTTTTAAGTTTCACTCAGACCATCATTTTTTTTTTTTTAAGTTAACAAATGACCAATAGACATGAATATGCTTAGATGGCGGCAGTCACAACTGTTGATAGCATTGTCAACGGTAATGATCATCATTAATATAACCAGTTCTATTAGTGGAGGGATTTAGTTATTTTGATGACGACGATCAGATATAACTGCTAAAAATCTGGTGGAGGTGTTCAGATCTGGTCATCTCCCCATTTAAAATAGTTGAAAAAGACCGGTGTCAAACATACCGATAGATTTTAACCTTTTATGATGGTAGAGACTACTAGATCTAATTATCTATGTAAGATTTTTGCCCGTCTTTATCATCAAAGCGGATAGATCATGTCGTTAATAGAACCAGGTGACTTTTTTTATCACCTAATTATATTAACGGTAGTTATTGTCGTCAACGATATTGTCAATAAAAATAACTGTTTTTAAAATTTTTATTTTATTTTATATATTTTTTATAATTTTAATATTATTTATATTAAATTTTATTTTAATATTAATATTATTTATTTGTATAGAGGGTATTTCTATTTTTTCATAGAAAAATGTGAATATTGGGCTTTTTAAAACTTTATGAGTGAGACTTGAAATTTAAGAAAACCTTGGGTGGGACTTGGTGTTTGGCCTTAATTAAATAATTACTTAAACGGGTGTTTCACCAAATGACATCTAAATAGTAAAAGATAATTGAAATTTTTTTTATTATGAGAGTGAAATAGTCTGACTTGGTGTAATTTATAAGTTTTTTTAAGTTATATTAAAAAAAGTACAAAAAATTTCAAGTTAAAATATTTTAATTTACAAATTAAATTAAATTTAATAGAAAAATAAAGTTTAATACGATTAGAATTACAATTTAAATTAATTAAAAATTATATATTTTTAATTAATTTAATATTTAATAACTAATAATTGAATTATAATGGTTTAAAATATAAATGAAAAAAAAGGTGATACACGTAAATGTTTATTAAAAAATTATGATAAATATATAAAATTACAATTTACAATTTGGTTCGGTTAAAAAACCCTTCAAATCATAACTCAAACTATAAATTGTTTTTTTTTTTAATTTATCAATCTAAACTGAACTATTTTATAAACTAAACTAAACTAAATCATAACTTTAATAATTCAATTTAATTTTATGATTTAAATCAAATTATATAAAAGAATTATAAAAGGATGATAAGTTATAGGATTATAAATTATAATGATATAAAAGAATAAGTATAATATAAACACAAATGTTACCTATACGAGAACAAAAATAGATTCACTTTGGAAAGAAAACTTAAGATCTATATATATATATGTATATATATATATATACACACACACAACACAAACCTTCTAGTAAATTCATATGGAAAAGAAGTCAAATTCTCATGTATAGAAAGAATCAAAGTACTTGTTATTATTCACTTGGTGCCAAGCTATCTAACAATTCATTCTTCCCACACTTGTACCAAAAAGTTTCAGAGAGGATAAATCAAATAGTTATACAAGATGCTCTTTCTTCTTCTTTTTTGTTTCTTTCTTTAATTATATATTAATTTTTTCAATTTTAAATTCTCCTTCACACATGTCCAAAGCAATAATCGGATGCATGAGAACCTCATCCACTAGTATGTAATCTGAGAATTTCGCCACAAAGTTTTCATCACATGCCACCAAAAACAGGAGATAAACTCAAACAGATCCATCCATGAAACCCCTATACCAAACCCTATTTTTCCATTTCTTGGCCCTCTCTTTTTCTACTTAATTTCCTATAAATTCAACATTTCCTCTTCTATCTCACTCCTGATTTTGATATCTTATGCTCAAATTTCCCAACCCTTTTGACAAACATCTCTTCTAACAATTCCTCCATCTTCAACTTCTTGAGTATCCTCACTACATCTTTGTCCGATTAGTGTATTTCTTACAAGGTTGAAAAGGTGGATCGCAGGCATGGAAAGCGGCCCCTTCCATCGGAAGCATCAGAGGATAAAGAGAAGCAAGAGCTCCAAGAGCATCATCGCTTTCCTTCTTATGAATCTTCTTGGTCAGAAACTGATATGTCAGCCATGGTTTCAGCTGTAACTCAAGTGACTGGCACCGTCAATGACCAGACAACTATGGTGCAGCCAAACACTTCAACAGCTTTTTCAGAATTGCCTCTTGCCAAAGACGAAGCTGTCCCTCCTCCACCAGCTCAAGATCAAGGTATTTTATACTTCTCTCTCTCTTTTCTATATATTTACACTCTTATCTTTCATTGGCATTGATATATGTATATGCACGTGCTAACCTGTTACAAATATCGGATTCAGAAATATTATTAGAGGATCATACAAATAATGCATAATTCTGAGAGAATACATAGACCTAAAATATCAAAGTTTTTGATTATTGTTAGGGAGTGAATTGTGTAGTCAAAGTTAGGTTGTGATCAATCTCCGTCAAAGGGTTTTTTAATAAAAGAATTATGAGGATGGCTTAAATGTTTTGGTTGAGATGCAATTGAAGACAAGAGAGTCAAATGTCAAGGCCATAGCCAAGTTCAATGTACTCCATTAAGTTTGCGTAAAGAACCATCTCTCTTCAGAGTGTAAATGTTCGTACCATTTCTAGGCACGATATCTATATCCATGTAATTTTGTCCATCTTTTTGCAAGAGAACACGTGCGTGTGTGTGTGTGTGTGTTATGTTCACATGGTAATCGTTTTTCATGTTTTTTCGTTTGTTTGATATCAGAAGATCAATCTTTTCAGGAACATTTCTTCAGCTATACTTTTCTATAGAATTCCATTCATTCCATTTGTTCCCGGTTTTGGCATTTGAACCTTATCTTCTTATTTCCAATCCAATCAAAATTTCTAGCTTTATAAAAGATGATGGCCAGAACTTGGCCTCAAGTTTCTTAGGGGACTTCATCTTACTTTTGCCTTCTAGAACACTCAAAGTTCAACAAATATTATTTATTTAGCTCAACATCCCTTAGGATTGAAGTATCAAATTGTACTCCCTAATTAAATTCATATACTGTACTATGTTATATCGGCAATTTATTTAAATTATCACCCATAATAACACATCATTTACTTACACTTTCAGTAAATTTCTAATAATTGTTAGGTCGACAAAATGGAAATAATATAAATATGACAAGCATTTGTTAGATGAATAAGCCTATCTAGTTTAGATTTTTTTCCCCCTTTTCCGAAAGATTTGAAAATAATAATGAGTTTATATATGATCAGTTAGTATTATGAGAGCTATAAATTTAGTAATATTAACGTGGGGTATGGTTGTTTCTTTTGAAAATCTCTATTTTTGCTTGCATGCTGACAAAGAAGAAAGAAAAATAGAATGTTTCTCCAAAATTCTTTAGTAGATGGCACACTGACCAAAAGCTAAGTTTAAACACTAAGCTTCTTATAATATAACCTGCTTTGAGGTGTAACTCGCTTTTAGTCTAATGTTTTGTAAATGGCCCCAGAGATAATGGATCGTGTTGCCGAAAGTTGTTCTGGAACTTAAAATTGCTTACTTCTGATAGCGTGCCATTTCGTATTAGTAAATATAGGGCCACTGAGGTCCCACTCGTAGCACTTCCTTACTCGTGCATGCCAAACAATCAAGAGTCTTGTCTTTTGCATGAAATAATAATTTTCTATTTCCTACTCTTACATAATTCCTTTTTAATTCATTATTGTATCATTCATCAATTATTTTTATATATTTGATATGTATATCAAAATTTATTAAACTAGAACTTATATCTTAGTTTTTTGAAATATATATATATACACACACACACACACACACACACACACACATATATATATATATTGGAATCACAAATAAACCACACTTAATATCTTTATTTGTTCAAGTTATTATGTGCTATTATCTTTCCCTTTCTGATTAATATTATTACATCTTCTATATGTGAATTGATTTTGTGAAGGAACTACAAGGAGGAGACATTACAGAGGAGTCAGACAAAGACCTTGGGGCAAATGGGCAGCTGAAATTCGAGATCCTAAAAAGGCAGCTCGAGTGTGGCTTGGCACATTCGAGACTGCTGAGGATGCAGCCATGGCATATGATAAAGCTGCCCTAAAATTTAAAGGAACCAAGGCTAAACTTAATTTCCCTGAAAGAGTTCACGGAATGCCTGAGTTTTTCAACCTATTAACGAGTGGAGATTCTTCTTCAAACTCTATGTCCATTAATGATCAAAATATAAGGCCACCGGTGGTTAATAACCCTCTTCCTCCTCCAATTCACCATGAAGGTTATCCTCACTTGCTTCAGTATGCTCAAATTCTTTCGAGTGATGATGCTGGTTTTAATTATTACACTTCAAGTCTCTTTAATCAAGAAGCTTTTTTTCCCCATTCTTCTTCAATCTTATCTTCATCTACCAGCTCATCACATCACCAGCAGCAAAACCAACAGGAGCTTATGAGATTTTCATCAAACTTAGAAGATTATCATGATCATGGGAAGGATTTTGATGACTCAAATGGGTAGTACCATGTTATATATCTATACCATCTATTTAATAAAATCATCGTCATATATACATTTATTTTTTTTCATTTTTCTCTACCTGGCTATTACAGTCATAGGTAGTTTTTAAAATGAAAGTATATATGATATATGATAAGATCGTATTAATAGACATATATATATGTAGTATGTTTTTCTCATGATTTAGCCAGATTTCGGTTCAGATGAACAGCGTCGATGTCAATTTCAATTATTCCTCTCAATATCATCATCAAGTGTATTTTCGCATTCAAGTTTCAAGATCGAGTGACAGCAGACTCCACCACAACAGCAAGCGATTTTCAAGTATTTTTCTAGCAATTTTGGAAGCTTGTTTAGCTACATCGTCTTTTAGCGGCATGCCTAGGTGAAATATTTGTGATCATTGGCCCAAGGAGCATCTTCAAGTTTGTGTAACCAGAGGTGTATACTCTATATGAGCAAGAGACTTGGGGTTTTTCTATGTTCTTTCTTCTGCTAAATTTACTTTGCCTGTTGTCTTACAAATTAATTATTTATATATATATGAGTGTGGACTCGTCTTTGAAGAAGGCACTGGTGAAGGAAGAAAAATATGTCGGTATACTTGCATTTTGTCATTCGATTACATTTTACGAGGAAATAGTGGTCCTACTCAATTATATAGACTTTCGCACAGGACTTAAATGTCGTCTATGTAATTTCTTAACAAAGAAACGTAATACAGTCCTGCAATAATATCATGTCAGTAATGTTGTCACTTTGATACAGAATTGGATTAAGGATCCAATGGTCATTGAACAAAAAGATTTATTCCGGTGGAAGGCAGCTTTTCTGAGGGTAGGCCACCAGGAAGCTCAAGTATTTCAAATTGATGATTGTTTTATGTATGTATTAAACAAGTTAGGCGAAGTTGATGTGTTCGGCGACTTCCACTTCAGTGCTATGAGGAGTCACTTGGTAACCTCTAGTTTGATTATGGAAACCACGAAAAATATATCCTCTGTTAAAAATTATGGATTTGATATAAAGAAAAAACTTATGATCCCGTAGTTGTTAATAGTTATATTGGCCAAGTGATCTTTTCATGTGCTAGTTTCGAATTAAAAATTTTACTTATATCACTTGAATTGATGAGATTTCTTAATACTAATATAAATACATAATTATGAATTTCACGCAAATTAGGTTTTTGTAACACTGATGAGGATATGATAAAAAAACCTTAATATCTACTACTATATAATATAAGTAAAATAAAGAAAAATCAAAGAAGACATAAATTTTTATCATGGTTTGTCCCGATATAAAAAAAGAAAAAACTTATGTTCAAGCTTTGATTACAAGTCCAAAAAAGGATGTATATAAGAGGAATATATATAATTAGTCTTCTCCCCCTCTCTTTGGGTTCTTTACTTTTATAAGATTTGAGAAAAAGTTACGTTCAAATATGAATATCAATAGATTTCTAATTTAAATATAATTTTAGGTATTTATCTTTATTCTAATTAAACTCAAAGAAAATATATATAAGTGCATGAGAATAGAAAAATATTTTTGGAACATTTTGAACTGATTTGCTATCAAGCAAAAGTCTTATCGTTTTCGCGAGATAGAAAGTCTATTCACATTGTTAATAACCTCTAATGGATACGAAATGCTTTTATGTCATTGGTCTTATACGTAATCATAGTTATTCAGACAAATTTAGAGATATTTCTTGAAAAGATATCTTATAGATAGGAGAACATTGCATAACAACTGAAATTATTATAAGACATATTACAATCAAACAAACATTAAAAAAAAAAAAAGTTGTTTAAAAATTAGAATTAACATCATAATACATTAATCTAATAGGATGAAAGAAATCCAATGAAATTTCAACCTAATTAATTGTTACAAAGTTGTAAGTGGAGACAAGCATGCAAAATGATATGCTTTAATTGGATTGATGCAAAGTTAGAGACCAACTTTATCTTTATTTTTATCATTTAATTTCAAATTCATCTTAGTGAGATGGCATGTTTTACCTAATTTATTAATTCTATTAGATTGAGGTATCAATTGAAGCGAACTTTCTTTAGTTTTATTACTATGTTTACTTTCCTCAGCAGACATATCTAAAGAGGTTTTTTAATTAATTAGGAATACGCTACATTCATTGTAACTTGATCTATTTCTATCAACTTTCATACACTAAACCCAAATATTATAAGTCGTAATCTATAGATATATATATTTAATTTAGCAACTCTTTGATTAGACAATTAGTGGCTTTTTGAGATTCTTTTCTTTCCTTCTTTAAATATCTAATTTCAAAAGGCAGTGGCCTAACTTCGATTGGAACCATTAGAAAAATGGCAGAAAGTCATCGTTTCAACTTAACTTTGTGCCAAAATGTCAGGTCTTCTAAACCAATCTTCTCTTAGCTCTCAACATTAAAAGCACAATAGGATTCCACTTTAAGCGTTTAAATATTCACATTATGGGTTCTATAAATCATCATGGGTGCACATGCACACTACATTTCATTTATATAATTTATTGTAAAATAGAATTTAGTCTCTTCAAAATTGTCAAATTTTTAATTTTCTTTTTTATCTGCCTTCGACTTCCACCACTTGTGAAGGTGATATCATAGAAAACCTGTATCTGGCCAAAATTGACCTATTTATATATTAAAAAAACTCACTTACATGTTACGGCTCTGAACCCCTTAGAGAGAGGTTCAGAGTTTACCATTGCAATATAGGGAACAGTTTTATTTTCTGAACACTAGTATTATCACTTTCAAATTTATAAATAGTTATAAAACCCCTTCTTGTTATTTATGGCCAGTTACCACTTTTAATATCAAATAAATAAAAGGACAAATCATCATTATTAGATCGTAGCATATTTTCATTATATTAGATGATCATATTCGAAACTACTTGGCTAAGGTGCATGCATTTTGCATCATGATATCACGAAACAAAGCCACTTGAGCAAGACTATATCGATCAAGCTAAACAGGTGCAGTCTGGCCTAACAGGTAGAGGGGTTAATCTGATAAGGCATACCTAACATACTGGTTGGTGGATGCCGTTCAGATGATAAATCTGTTAAATAAAAAAATATAACTCTTTTTAAGCATGGATATGCAAGTTTTGATTCATTTAAACTCACCCTACAAGATTACAAGTGAACGTTTAGCAATTGGGTTTAGTAATGAATAAGAAAATTTCAAAATGAAACATTTTTTAGTAACTTCTCATAGTATTCTTATTGCACTATAATAACACAATATTTATAGTTATGTTTCATTAAGAAACCAAAATCTCTAAATTATGGTGAAGACATTTTATAGTTTCATATACATTCGCAAACATGGATAATCATCGCATGAAAAATTAAGTCTCATACATGGTCATTTCACTTGTGAAATCAAAAGTTGCCTCACCTCAAAGCTGTGATAAAAAGAATATTTGATGCGATTTCAGTAATCCCTTTTCAATCAAGTCTATCTCTATTCATAAATTACATTGTTCAAGATCAAACTTTTTCCAACTGAGAAAAATCTTGGATGCCATCACTATATGTTCCATTCTATCATAACATTTTGCTCAACTCCCCAGTGAAGAGTTAAGAATAATAAGACAGTCCAAAATCTATTCTTCTATTCTATAACGGTAACTTCTTAACATTCTCTAAACACACATCATTGTTTTCTCATAATTTCAAAGATTTTTCTAACAACTTGGGACACATTAGGTTTTGATACCAAACAATTTACCAAATGAAGAATCCTATGAACATTTTTTGGGTCACAAATCTAGAGTATAATATATATGGCTAGAGAATTGGTCTACATACTGGTATTGAAAAGACTTCCACAATGGTAGCATGTAAGTTAGAGAATCTAAATTCAAATGAACGTAATGGAAATCAGGAGTTTTTATCTTGAAACATCCATTAACAGAAATCCCATTCAAGAACACTCTAATTATTAATTAAAATCAATGCTCTTATTAAAGTTAAACTAATAATTAGTTTATTCTTGAGTCAGATAACCAATCATGGTACAATAATAGAACAACTCTCACGAAAACAACAATTCAATAGCTCGATTGAATTCTTGAAAACTTTTGTTTTTGGTGGGTCTTATTTATTTTGTGGTTGATTTGTGGGATCAAGACAACCTTTAAGTAGTACGCATGCACAAGCTACAGCAGACCTTTTTCCACTTGCTTCAAGAAGTAATAAGAAGAAATCTCCAAAGATCTATAGAAGAAAAGAAAGTTCAAAAAATAAGCAAAAAGCCGAGCTAAAGAAGTAAAAATTTGTCTAGAACGAGAGATTTAGGTTACTTATATATGCAGGGTTGATTGTTTTTTCCAGTGTTATTTATCTTTAATCTTTTTTGTTTTTTTCTTTAACGACAAACAAGGGATTTGAGAAGGAAAAATTGTGTATCTTTTTTCTTTTTTGTTGTTTTTTCTTTCCAGTGTTATAAACAAGGAACGTAAGCGGCGTGAAGGCTGACATAGAGCACGATGTTCAATGAAGAGAAGCATGCATGAACACGAAACAGTGAAAGAGATATAATAGAGGCTACCTTGATTTTGGGACCATTTTTTAGTGTAATTTGTGAACTTAATTTTGTACCTTTCTAGTTTCCCTATCTTGATGTCAATTTTTGCGGCTAAGTAAGGCTGCCTCTTAATTATGATATATCCAACTTTATTTCACTTTTCTTTTTTTTCTTTTTAATTTTAATTTCAGAAGTTCTAAAATACCAAGAGGCAATTTAGGTTGCAGGAAAGAATGATAAGGATGGATTCTGGCTCGTGCTATAATGAAAGTTGCCCACTTGACACTTCATGATTAAGATTTGAGAGAAGCACACATCACATGGCCCCTTTTCCCCCTCGATGTCACTGCACTTCCCATTTTTTATAATTATAAAAATCCCTCAGTTTCTTTGTTTCTAGCTAAAAAATTATTTCCAATTACTAACATATATATTATATAAAATATGAAAGCATGCTCATAAAGCATGTTCATGTTCTTTTATATATATAAATTTCTATGCCTTGACATGCTAGTTTTTCAGATAAAAGACATTTTTAGTAATAATGTTTATTTCCTTTTTTTATTTTGAAATATTTTAGTACATTTCAAGTGTTATGCTAACAAAGAATCAGAGATTTCCATAACTTTCTAATAGTTGTTTCTTTGGAACTTATTTCCGACATAAATCAAAGCACAATCCTTTTTCTTTGGGCAGAAATTAGATTAGGTTGAAACCTTTAACAAGTAAACAAGTTTGTGGCCTTTACTATGCCTTGCCTAAATATAAGACAAATTTAGCTTGCCTTGCTCCTTACTCTTTAATTCAAAGCAAGTAATGAAGTATTTGGTTCCTTTTCTCCTTGAATGTAGATATAGACGAAAGATGGTTCGATCATACTTTCTCATTGAGGCTTGAGCTTGCTAGTGCCATGTAAAATTCGGTCTTCTTGAAAAGTTAAAGCCCATACTGCATGCCCTAAGAATTGGATTTTTATTAAATCAAGCAAATAGGGGTAGAGCCCATTAACTCATCCAATCAATCTTGGACCATTATTAGGCCACGCTAGTTCATAATGCACCATTCAAGCTCTTATGTCTTGCAAATTACGACCAAAAACCCTCATTAATTTTTATAGTGGGTGAATTTGAGTCAAATTGAATTGAGTTCAGCTCAAACACTCAAGCTAAAGTAATTTCAACTCCTCTCAAACTCAGTTCAGTTCATGATTGATATTGACATAATAAACTAAATTTGAATTCAAACTAACTTTTATTTAAATTCAATTTAATTCAAATCTATGTTATCCGACTTTCTTAGTGCTTAGTTGAAGCTTAAGGCTTTCATTTGGGAAATAGGATTAATTTCTAGGTCTAATACTATTCAGTCTCTAAGAATCCGGAGTCTTTTGACCCCATTTGAGTTTTGGCTTAATTTTTATACTACTTCACCTCAACGATTTGATGTGTATTATATATAAAAAATCAATATCAAGTCATTTATCGTCTTCATTTATTAATTATATCTAACGATTTGTATTTTCATTCTAATATTCATTTTCTAGTAGAATAGTTCGTCTAAAAGAGTATTTATATGAAATTTTGTATATGTAAATATCTATTCTTTTTTATACCATATGAAATCTATTTATATTTCTTGATCCATGCTATAAATTTTTATAGTTATTATGTTATATTATATCTAATTTTTTAACAATATTATATGTAATAATAATTAATTTGTACTAAGTTAAATATCAATCATAATATGTTATCAAATAATCAGTATCCAAATTGGTACTAATACAAATTTTTAAGAGAGATTGGGATGGTCACAAAAAGTCCCATTTAAATCCAATTTTTCAAGACAAATTCTACCTAGATTGTGTGTATTCACATTATTGGGCACAACAACACTCTAAAACTTTATGGAATCTTTGATAAAACCAACTTGTAACATAAATTTGGAGAAAGAAACAATAACAACAAAGAATAGCAACAATAAGATTTACTTGATAAATGTCACAGGTTTATTGTTTTAGACGGTTGAAATTCTTCAAAATATAAATAAAAAAAATTTGAAAGTTATGTTTATTAAACAAATTGCCGCCTTTCATATAATAACTTTTGGAATCAAAAGTTGTAATTTTTTATCAACCATTACACCTCTTCATGTGGTAGCTTTTCATACCAAAAGTTATAATTTTTCATCAACAATTACAATTTTTCTTTCTTATATATATGCCACGAATTTTATTTTTTTTTTATATATATAATTTTCAATTTTGATTTCTGAAAGATCAAATACTTTGTATTTTTGTATACTTAACTAAATTTTGTCACTGTTTGCTAAATGCAGAAATTCTTAAGGTTTTTCATATCTATTAAAACTATTTGTAGTTAATCTCATAGCAATCTTAAGAGAAGATGAAACAAATATTGCTTTTAGGAAAACAATTTACGTATTTCAAGCCTACCTACACTGTTCTTCATTATCAATAACATTCAATATTTTAATTTTTCTTTTAGTCCTATTTGCAGTCTTCATCATTTTGCAACAATCTAGAAGTAATATTTTGGAATCATGAAATTTGTAACAATCAAGATGATGAATCAAGGCTTTGTCTAGTTGGATCATTTTGATGACACAAATTTCATCAAATGAAAAGACAAACTGAAATTTATACTTATTGTCTTGAAGATTTTTTATGTGTTTGATCTAAGTGTTCCTTTAATTCCTCTACCAATAAATGATGATTCTGGTGAACTCAAGGAATAAAGGAAAAAGAGATAGGAAGATGATATCATGTGTAAAGGTCATATTCTCAATGTCCTTTATGATTATGTTTATGATTTCTATACAATTAAACCTTCTACAATTGAGATTTGGAAAACATTAAAGTTTAAATATAGAGCCGAGAAGAAAGATACTAAAAAATTTCTGATTTCGAAATATTTTGAATATAAGTTTAATGATAATATGTATGTATTAGTGCAAGTACATAAATTATAAGTTATAGTAAACCAAATAAGACTACAAAGATTGAAATTCTAGAATCTTTCTAAGTTGGTGCAATTATAACATAATTGTCATTATCTTGGAATATTACAAAAAGAAAATTCTCTATGATTCCAAGAAATTTTTTTTGAAACAAATTTAGAAACACCTTTACATTGAAGAGAAATCAAAGGTAAGAGACAAGAATGAAAGATCTTATGAAGGCAGCATCAAGGCCAATACTATGAGCAAGCCCTCAAATAGTTCTAATGAAGGAAAGCAAAGAAACTTTTCTTGGTCCCAAAAAGGATCAAAAGAAATTCAAGAAGCCAAAGAAAGGAGGCTATTTTATATGTGGAAAACCTTGTCACTATGCTAGGGATTACAGATTTAAGAAAATTCAAAAACCAAAAATCAATTCCTTAAAGAAAATTGACATGATCATTAATGCTATGAGTAAAGTCAATATCATTCAAGGCAAAATATCTGGTTGGTGGTACGACATATATACTACTATTCATGTTTGCTATATCAAATCTCTTTTTGAGACTTACAGTAAAGTTAATGATGGACAAGAGATTTAAATGGGAAGTTAAAAAAATGTTAAAGGCATTAGGCAAAGACAATATTGAACTTACATTTATGTAACCTTAGACTATGTACTTCTTAATGAACTCTACCTCTTGCATAGTTGGATTGAATTTGAAATGTAAGTGAGAAACAAGGGTGGATGTTTTACATAAAACTAGGTAGAATGCCTGTGCTATGCATGGATTAATGTGCAGCTAGAATATATTTGTTTGAAGAAGCTGTCAACATTAAAATATTAAATGATTGATAAGCTAAATTTTTTAAGTTTGTAATTTATTGTATTATTGAAACTTTGAAATTTAAAGTATTGAAAGTATTAATCATGTATGAATCCTTTCATTACAAAACATTAATAAAGTTAATGTATTCAAACTATTTATAATGTACTGAGTTTTTAAGCATTTAAGAACACTTTATTTTCTTTATTGTAAGTAACTAATGTTTGCTTTAATTATGATCAAATTATTTAATTTTGATGTTGTTTTAATCTCATTCAATCAAAGTTATTTTAATTTTTAAAGACTTTTATGCTACATTGTATGTGTTCATTGTTTTGGATAATTTTGAATTTTTTTATACTAAAAATAAATAGTTTTTAATGTTCTCCGAAGTATTCATTATATTATTCAAATATCGAAATCGAAAGTATTAATCATATATATGTTAATCATTTTATTATATATCATTAATAAAACTAATAATGCTTATTTCTACAAGATAAATAGTTTAAATTTATTAAAGATAAACATATTCATTGTTAATTGTATTGTAGACTTGTCCTTAATGTATTAGATAATTTTGAAAAAATTTTATGATAAAGATTGAATTTATACCCATATATATATTATAATTAACTTTTTTATTTTTTTAAAAGGATTTCAATGATTTCGAGTTTTTATAAGATAAATAATTTCAACTTATTAAAAATAAATATATTTAGTATTCATTAAATTATTGACCTTTTTAAAATTATAAAATGATTTATTCCCTTTATAATAAATAACTTATGTCTAGTTTAGTTATCTTACTTATTTAGTCGTAATGTTGTTTAATTTTCAATGAATCGAAGTTTTTTTAAATTCCGTTGACTTTTATGTTATACTATTTGTCTTTAATGTATTGAATAATTTTTAATAACTTTCATGATAAAGATAGTCACATTTAAATATTTTTTAGATTCGAAAAAGTTCTTGAATTTAAGGGCAACTTATTATATTTATTCTAAGTGACTTTTTATTTTTTTGAAAGGAGATCAATGATGAGAAATATATGAGTTAGATAATTTAATATTATTCAAAATGGACACTTTTTGTTTGGTAAATTATTAGAGAACAATATAATATCAAAATGAACAATTAGAACAAATACATAAAATCTTATCACAAAAATTTAGTGAAAAAAATTTCATTAATATAATTATTACTTGATAAAACAAAGAAAATAGTTTGGACTGTAACTAATTAAGGACCCAATAAAAATGAAAAAGAAAAAAATCAATACAACAGTATATACTGCCTGAAATCTTTATCCTAATCTCAACCTCTTCTTTTTCCTGTTTTTATATTATAGATGAACAATTGCAAATTGTTCTATGTGATCTTCATCATCTCGGTCTTCTTCTAAGGTTTCTTTTGAGTGATTTGTCATATTTGGAGTCTTTAATATCTTTTTTTTATGTCAAAATTTCACTTCAGTAATCTCTATTGTTAAAGATTGTGTTTTAACTTCTTCTTCTTCTTCAATTATCTGTTCATTTTTAAAGATTATTTATATTACTCTAATATTTGCAAATTTAGAATTTCAAAGTTAATGTAAAATTAGCTTTTTCCATTTCTTAGAGCATGTACTTATTCTCAAGTTTGTATTTTTAGACAACATAGGATTGACTGCTTTCTTTTAAATTTATATTTGTCAATTTGATTATGAAAATAAAGGTTTTCCCATAGAGTCCAACCAAAACTTTGGGATTGATCGATGGTCATTCTCATACTTGCTTAGTAGTTGGAAACATGACATCCCTAGCATTTTTTGTGTTAGTGTATTGAACAATATAAAAATATGTTTTATAGTTAGGTCTCTAACTTTGATATCTACCTTATACATGTTATATTATTTAGTACATAAAAGTATGAATTGGATATTAAACTGGTGCAGTGTCATTATTCTTAAAATAAGCAAAGATACACCTCATTTGAGGGAATTTTACTTCCTTCATGCACTTTAAATAGTAGAAATTACTACTACTAGTATGAATTTCTTCTTGTAATAATTGCATGATAGGTAATGCTAGCCATATGTACCATCAACTTCTATGATCTTGCCTTTTATTATGGATTCCTTCTCATACAAAAATGTAATTCAAATGTAATGGATTCATTATAATAATTTATATGATTGCGACTCCTAATTTATGCACTAACAATGATAATGATCACTCAAAGAATGGGGTTGCAAATTTTTCTCCTCTTAGCAACTCAATTGGCCCTGAAAACACTCCTTCAAGGCATGAAATATTTGGAATGTGTAATAGCCCAAGGGTAGAAGTGTCATTTTAGGCTTTGAGAATAAGGGTAAATGAGAGATTTTCAGTTAGAAAATTTATCCAGAGAGGGTTCCAAGGGTAGAAAAGTCTTTTAGAAGCCTTTCGTGGCTCATACATGGGTATTTGGGGAAGAATATTCTGTGTATGGCGTGAGGAGAGAGAGATTTGAGATTTTGAGGGGCACACACCCGTGTGCCCAAGGCACACGCCCGTGTGCCAGGAGAGAGATGAGATATATAAGTCATTTTCCCGCATTTTCCTGCAGTTTTCTCCTTCAGCTTTTCTCTTCTCCTTTTTCCAGCGAACCCTAGAGCCGAACCTGTCCAGCCAGCTATCATAGTTCCGGTGAGAGATCCAGGACCAGCTAGAGAGAGAGATCCGGACGTCATGACAAGAGGTAAGTATTTCTTTATCTTTTCACTTAGGTTTTCAGCATACTTTTCTGATTTTCCAGCTTTCTGGACGTTTGTTGTATGTTGTGGATATTTTCCAACATGTTTTGATGATGATATGATGCAATGTATGATGATTATTGAGAATATTATGCAATGCATGTTATGTATATTACTTGGGTATGCTTTGATGAGAAATGCATGAGACTTGCTATGTTAAATGAGAAATGTATGAGTTGAGCAGGTTTATGGGCATGAGTGTGTGTTGTGATTGTGTTTAATTGAAAGATGAATAAGTTTTAGATGTGTTGAGTGGGATTTTCTGGGTTTCAGATGCTTTCTACAGATTCTGGGTTGAGCGCACGACTGTGTACTCAAATGACACGCCCGTGTGGCCTCAAATCTGCATGAGACACGACCTTGCATGTTGCCCATGTGCTTATGAAAATCCACACACACGCCCGTGTACCCAAGTGCACATGCTCATGTGTTTAATCCCAAATGTACACGTCCGTGTAGGCAAGACACAAGATGGTGCTGAGGCCGCTACATGCCCGTGCAATATGATACACGCCCGTGTGCCTAGTCATGCACGCCCGTGTATACGCACCACACGCCTGTGTGGTCAGCCTAGTTTTCATGAAAATATTCTAGAACGTTGCATGCCCATCAGCAAGAGAAGCACTCGGTCCCGTATGGCTTGACACACGCCCGTGCACATTAACACACACGCCTGTGTGGCTTGACACATGCCCGTGCACTTTAACACACATGCTCGTATGGCTTAAGAAAGACAGAAAAAAGAAATTTAAATAAAGATAAGCTACCCTAAGCTTTCCTAAGCGAAATCTAAGCATGCAAAACATAAGAATAACAAGAGATAACACCATATCATGCATGATTATTGAGCATGACATGCCACATATATGAGCTGTTTTCAGATAAAGGGATTTACGGATCCAAGAGATGTTTTAAAAGTATATATATATATATATATATATACGATGTTCCGAACATCAGTTAGGGGTGGATACGAGGATGCATCTGTGAGTTCGCACGCCTGCTAGAGAGGGAAACCATGATCTGCTAAAGAGGATATGTATTTTTAGACAACATAAGATTGACTGCTTTCTTTCAAATTTATATTTGTCAATTTGATTATGAAAATAAAGGTTTTCCCATAGAGTCCAACCAAAACTTTGGGATTGATCAATGTTCATTCTCATACTTGCTTAGTAGTTGGAAACATGACATCCTTAGGATTTTTTGTGTTAGTGTATTGAACAATGTAAAAATATCTTTTATAGTTAGGTCTCTAACTTTGATTTCTACTTTATACTTGTTATATTATTTAGTGCATAAAAGTATGAATTGGATATTAAACTAGTGCAGTGTCATTATTCTTAAAATAAGCAAAGGTATACCTCATTTGAGGGAATTTTACTTCCTTCATGGACTTTAAATAGTAGAAATTACTACTACTAGTATGAATTTCTTCTTGTAATAATTGCATGATAGGTAATGCTAGCCATATGTATCATCAACTTTTATTATCTTGCCTTTTATTATGAATTCCTTCTCATACTAAAATGTAATTCAAATGTAATGGATTCTGTAGGACCCGCCGCCCCGAGTACCCCTGCTGCTGAAAGAAACTAATCTTTTATTCAATAAACTGGAACTTGGGTACCCGAGACGGGAATCCTACGAAAAAGAAAATACTACTGCTGGTCTGCATTACAAGCGGAAGCTGAAACTAAATCTGAAATATACAATGAGCCCAATGGCTTTCATACATATGTGACTGCTTTGTACAACTGTTTTACATCTGAGTACATATACATTTACAAAACGTACAAGTACAAGACCTCACAGGTCCAACTGAAAATAAAATACAAACTGGAGAGTGTGTGTGGGGTCCTCCTCGCCAGCCTCAATCCACCCGCTCCTCGCCAGCAGCAAACTGACCTAAAAAGGAAGGAAGAAGGAAAGGGATGAGTGATAAAGATCACCCAGTAAGCATTCCTTACTTCCCTCAACCCACACAAGCAGCAAACAAGGGCATGCATACCTGATCGGCCCTATTCATGCATCTAATCGCTTGCTGGCACTGAATCTGATTTATCTGATTACTGCTGTTATCTGATTATTCTGTTATCTGGTTACTGATTTCTGATTAATGCATGTCAATATGAATATATGAAATGACATGCTGAGCTGGAATCTGAAAATGACTGATGATGCATGTATCTGAGCATCTAACTGAATGTACCCGAAGGTACCTGCTGTGCTGATCAGGCTGATGAACACAGGGATTCGGCATCCTGGCCAAGTGGGCTGAACATTCTAGCTACTGGCTAGAAAGCTGAAACTGATCTACTGATATACTGCTGAGCTGACTGACTGGTGTCAGAAAGCTGGGTCCTACAGATGCCCCCTCGAGTTCACCCCAAAACTGAAACCCATAGATTGGGTTCTGACTGCTGAAAACTATTGAATTCGGATTCCCTGGATCCTCATTCCGACTATATGCTATGCTCTGAATGCATATGCTGCTATTCTTAACTGAATTCTGAATTATCTGATGTCTGATTACCTTTGGATGGATTACCAAACCTTTAATAAATCAATTTCTGAATTTCTGGAAGAAACTGGCTGACACACGGCCGTGCAAGGAAAGCACACGGTCGTGTAGCACACACACACGGCCGTGCAGGCAAAGACACACGGGCGTGTGCCCCAGCACACGGGACCGTGTGTCGATCGTGCGTCTGGGCGTGTGTGCTTCTGGAATTCTGACCACTTCATGCAATAAATGGGACACACGGCTGTGTCCCTCAGGACACACGGTCGTGTCCCTGCGTTTTCTGCCCGCGTGCACGAAGTGCACACGGCCGTGTCCTTGCAGAAACAAGGGCACACGGGCGTGCTCTTGCGGGCACACGGTCGTGTGTCCTGCTCTGCTCAGACATGGCTCGCCTGAAACGCGCTGGAAACCAACTGATTCTCAACCAAACTGAAATTAACTGGAAATATGCATAAATGGCACTTCTAATAACACATATCAATCATCAATCTCAATATCCATCCACTGTTACTGATTCCACCATTAACACATCAAGTTTTCTCACACTACACACACACAACAAAGCATGCATGGTTCTGGGTGGAAAATAAGCATGGCAATCAACACATAATCATCATCTCATCATCATACATACATACAAGCATAGCATCTCAAGCTAGGAATGGAAACTCACATTTCCATCCACATCAAACAAGCTAGAAAACTGAAGGAGAGAGTAAGAAACACTTACCTCTCGACATGGCTGCTGGAAGCTTAAACTCAAGCCATTCTCTCTGATCTCTGGCTGGATTAGGAGCTACTGGAAGCTGGACTTCTCTCCTAGGGCTGGAAGCTGCTGAAAAGGAGAAGAAAGCTGACTGAAATGGGTGAGAAAATGAAAATCTCCCGTCTTTCTCTTTCTTTAATCCTACCTGCACGGGCGTGCAGGCTTGGCGCACGGGAGTGCACCTGGGAAAATGGATGAAATCCATTTCCCGCGCTTCGCATGATTAAAACCTCCCTAAAGGCATCATACGAAGGCCACACTGCTCTGAAAAATTACTAACTCACCCCTGAATTCTGATAAACTCCCAATCTATTCCTGAATTCTATTTCTAACCCCAAAACTCTACCCCTAAGGGCTTTTTTCTAAAACTGGGATGCTACAGATTCATTATAATAATTTATATGATTGCGACTCCTAATTTATGCACTAACAATGATAATGATCACTCAAAGAATGGGGTTGCAAATTTTTCTCCTCTTAGCAACTCAATTGGCCCTGAAAACACTCCTTCAAGACATGAAATATTTGGAATGAGATAGGTTGGTCTCTAAGAAAAGTGTGGAATCAAGAACATGTCCCAAGGTTACAACCTATTTGATGTTTCTACAATAATCAACTTAAAGGTAATTTCAATAATCCATACTTTGAGTCTCTTAAATGATTGTCCAAGCTAGTCAAGCATTATGCAATCCAAGGCCACCAAGAAGGCTTTCATACAAGTAATGATAATAATAATAAAGCAAAATCAAGCCAAACTTTTAAGAGAAGATCAAACATTATAACCCTTTTGAATGGCATCCTAAAGAGTCCAAACTTGTGAAATGTTTGCATAATAAATTCAAGGGAAAAAGAAACTATAACGTCAAGCAACCAGGGGAGAGAAAAGGCAAGAAGAGGTAGAAAGGCCAAGCATAATTTCTATAGATGAATAAGAGTCAATTCAAACAATACCTTTGAATTGTTTATTAATAGTAGTCTAAAGAGTTTAAAGTCATCAAAGGGCTTCATACGAAGCTAAAAAAAAGAGTCAAATCAGGTAAAAACGATTAAAAATGGAGCCCAAGAAGAACAAGGTCTTTCTCTATCTTGCCTAATGCTGCAATGCCCATATTATGACTACTACTCATTGCTGCAATGCCCAAGTTCTACCTTTTTTGCATTTTCATGCCTTTTTCAAGGCTTTCAAACATGTCATCTAATCCTAAGCTTCTCATTTCATCTTGCTATGATCTCTTATGATAACTTCTTTGACTTATTTGTGGCACCAATACTCATCCAAAATTCAAGAACAACACATGAAGATTTAGGATCAAGTGCAAAAACATGGAAGATCATAGCAAGAATAAGCAAGCTTAAGAAAGAATTAGTTTGGACAACTTGAAGCATGAAAGCTAGCATTAGTGTGTGTGTGTGTGTGTGTCTCTTTCTCTCTCTCTTTCTATATATATATATGACTATACATATCTATTGAGGCATAAGTTTGAATACTTTGACAAGTTTGAAGTGTTCAAAAATGAGGTAGAAAAGCAACTTGATAAAATTGTTAAGATCTTTCCAAATGATCGAGGAGAGAAGTACTTGAGTATTAAATTTAGTGAATATCTAAAGAAGTAGGGTATAGTGTCACAACTCACCTTCTAGTACACCATAACATAATGATGTATCTAAAAAGATAAATTACACCTTGATGAATATGGTTAGGTTGAAGATGATTTTTAGTGAACTACCTATGTCTTTTTAGGACTATGCCTTAGAGACGACAGTGTATACATTGAATCGGGTTTATCCAAATCTATGGAATTAACTCTATATAGGTTAGACTATATGAAAGCCTAATCTAGATTAAATAAGGATTTAGGGTTATGAAGCTTATGTGAAGAAATAGGCTTCGAACGAGATAGACTCCAAAACTAATAAATGTATATTTGTGGGGCACCTAAAAAAAACTAAAGGTACTTGTGGCGCCGGTTTTTGCCGCGCCGAGCGAGGACAGACTTACCACTCTTGTTTAACCACCCTAGACGTGGTCAAGAGGAGCGTATAACGGGTTTTTGGCCCGCTACAGAGTCTATGGAGTCGCCACCCGGGAGTAACCCCGGGAAAGTACACATCGGTGAGGATGGGCGATTTATGGATCCCTTGCAAATGACCCAACTACCCCTCACCTACCCAATGGGTCGGGTTCGGAGAGTCAGGTACGACAATGGGAAGGTGTTAGGCACCCATGCCGCCCGGCATGAAAGCCGGCCTCCACTATTGTGGTTCGTTCGTTAAGCGCATTACCGAGTTTAATTAAATTTCGTATTATCACACGATACAGTATTAAACACACAAATATAATACATTACATGCATTCATGAAAATAATAAAATATAAAAAGAAAATAATTAAAAATTACACCCTTTTCCATACACCCCTATACATTTTTTCTAACCCTAAACAAGCCTATAAAATAATAAATCCTGCAAAACAAATTAGGTTAGTCATAAAATATAAAATTAAATCAACATAAATTAAAAATTAAAAATTAAAAATTACAACCCTTTTCATACACCCCTATACATTTCTTCTAACCTTAAACAAACCTAGAAATAATAAATAAATAAATCCTGCAAAAACAATTTTGTTAGTTAACCCAATAAAATAAACAGATATATCAATTTAATCAATACTCTAGCCCTAAATAAAAACAGCCCATCTAAGGAAATATACAGAATGCAGCCCACTTAATAGAAATAAATATATTACAGCCCAACCAGCCCTAAACAAGTCTTTTCATAAATTAAAAACAAATTAGGTTAGTCATAGAATATAAAATTAAATCAACATAAATTAAAAATTAAAAATTACAACCCTTTTCATACACCCCTATACATTTCTTCTAACCTTAAACAAACCTAGAAATAATAAATAAATAAATCCTGCAAAAACAATTTTGTTAGTTAACCCAATAAAATAAACAGATATATCAATTTAATCAATACTCTAGCCCTAAATAAAAACAGCCCATCTAAGGAAATATACAGAATGCAGCCCACTTAATGGAAATAAATATATTACAGCCCAACCAGCCCGCCCAATGAAATTGACAGCATGCAGCCCAACCAGGAAGCCCAATATATCACACACACAGTAGGCCCAATGGTATTACACACACGCACAGTAGAAAAGAAATAAGCATATTCCACCCCCAGCCGCGATTCGAACCCAAGACTAAACACCTTTCGCCTTTAACCACCAAGGCAACAGCCACATTCATATATTTAACTTAGATGCAATGGTAACATATAATACATATGAATACACCCTTTTTTCCTTAAACAAATACAAAATATACAGTTTATACATATATAAAAATATACAATAATGCCAACATTCAGAGTATATAATATACACTATTTTATAATTACACAATACATATAACATATATACAGAAACATTTATTTACAAAACACAAATCTTGGCATGCCACATGTAATTAAATATTATATAGAAATATAATATGATGATAACAAATTTTTAATTAACTTATGTATGGACACTATTTCAACAAACTACCAACCAAAAAATGCATAAACTTTATTGCAGATACATATTTATTTAAGTTAGAATCACAATTATAAGCCACATAAAATATATGTACAATAAGAAATATTACACCATACAAAATTATATAATATGATATGATAAATATATATACACTATAAAATAACTTTACATATATACAGTGATATACAGAATATATACAAAATAAATATATATGTATTATATTAATATACAGTAATAATAATAAAAATAAAATAAAAATAGAGTAAATATAAAAATGAAAAGCAGCTTTGGTCTAGCGTGGCTTGAACCTGGGAGGGGGGAATAACATGGCCGCCTGCTGCCATCAGGGCGGCCAGTCTCATCCGGCGCATGTAGGCACACAGTATATTATATATATATCATATACCAATACACAGCACATACAACATAATATATAGGATATATACATACATAACAAAAATAAATATATACAGTAGATTATAATATACCCATGTACATGCAGGATGGAAAATACAGAATACAGAATATATAATAAACAAAAGTACAACACAAAAAAAATACAGATATAAATAATCAAATCAAATACATAATATATATAAAAAAAAAATACAAAATAAACAATACATACACAATACAACTACAGAATATAAAAATAGATAAAATATACATATAAAATATCAATATATTTATACAGAATAAATAGAAAAATTAATGTAAATTATAAAACATATATACAATATAAAATGAAATAATATAGAAATTTTGTTTATAGAAAATTCCCCTCAGGGACTAACTTGAATTCGATTAAAAATCTCTTGATGTTGAGCTGAAGATGATCCCTCACCACATAAATTGGCTTTCAAAATGTTTTAATTTTCTAAAACACTTTTTTTTTTTAATTGTTCTCTGAAATTTTTCCCTTCCCCAATTTTTCTCTCTTCTTAAATTTTTTTTTCTTCTCTCCCTCTAGGCTCTCCCCTCCAGCCCCCCCTTCTAGAAAATCCCACTCCTTTTTATAGACAAATGAAAACGGCAGCCAGCTATCCAGCCACACAACACACGACACGCAGGCTGGCAGGTGCAGCAGGAGAGAGAAAGGAAAAGTGCGCTGGAAAACCAAAAAACAGAATGCAGGCGGATTACCCAGCGGGCGCGTGCGATACACGCGCGATCAGCACAGGACTGTCCACTTCATCGCGCGTGTGATGCACGCGCTCACTGCAGGGCCATCTTTGGGCCTTCTCCTCCAACCGGGCCAGCTTACCTGCTGCTGCAGTATTCCAAAATGGGCTGCACACTGGGCCTCCTTATTCTCTCCTCTTTTTGGGTTGGCTTTTTTTTGGGTCATGATTTTTTTTTTAATAAAATAAACACTTTTTTTTTTCTTTTTTACTTATCCATCCTCAGCTCAACATCTCAAAAATTCTAAATCAACATCCAGGTTTTTCATCATCGGGGGTGACCTTGTTGGGTCCAAAATGGGGTGTCTACAAAGACTTGTATTTGATTCTTGGATTGAACTTTGTAACTTATTTATCTTCTCTTGAAGGAGTTCCTAAACCCATTATAAAAAGCAATGTCTTATTAACTGAAATTTGTCATAACCACTATGTGTGAAGAGTCTTGATCAATTGGTCTCCTATCTTTATGAGTTCGATGGTTGGCTATGAACACTTTGGCTCATGACGGCTGTTCACCACTTAATGTTTGTTCCTTGGAGGTAGAAAGATACAATTATAAAGAGACCTAATCATATGGTTAACAATGAGAGCAAAACAATTGACCATTTCATACATTAATCATGTTATACTCTTTGTTCCTCCAGTATGTGACATTGTTTGAACAGAACGAGTCATTTTATTTGTTCTGCTATATCTTTGAAACAAAGTAAATGTTTAAGAAAAAGAGAAAATTCATCGTTACGTAACTAAACAAGAAAAAGCAAAAAATATAGTACTCTCCTCTACTCAAAATGCCACTATGTTATGAAAGCCATCCATTGATCTCTTAAACTTCGATCTGATTTATTATTGACAAGGTCATCAATATTGAGGTATTGTTCGTAATACTCTACTTTCAATTCATACTTATAGTCTTTTCATTTCTTACCCAAAGACTGTAACACCTATTTGTCCCCTTTTGGAGGGTATGTAAACCTTGCCTGGAAAATAAATTTGCCATTAAATTATGTTATTGGGCCCGTAATAAATAATATGATAGTATATGTAGACAATAATGCAATCTTACCTTAACAAATCCAAGAATCATTTCTTTCTCTGATGTCAAAATTCGCCTCCAATCTTGTATACTTAAAGGGAACAGTTGACAATTTCTTACTAAAGTCCCTAGAAAACTAGTCAATACATAAGCTTTGGGACCTACTTCTTGGTTCATATCATTAAATTACACCGCGATCTTCTCACCCAGATGCATATTCCAACGTTTCAACATTAAAGTTAGTCCTCTTCATCTTGTTTTTGAGTCCTGACTTGTAACACATATGATGAAAAAATAAAATATCAGTTAATGGTGCTTGATAATAAAATGTCATAATTTTTAATACCATGTTATCTTTTACCAACTGCAGTTGGGGTGTTGTCCTAATGTTGACTTGGTGGTTCAACGCTTTGTGAGGATTACCCCTCGAAGACTGTTCGTATATCTCTTTTCCTCGACATTTTGGAGCTATAATTTGCAAAGAAAGTTCTCGTTATTTACTGATTCATATGTAAATATTTTAAAAAAAAAAAAGAAACATATATAAAAGGTTGCACTATATAGATAAAGAAATTAATAA
>JAJEJH010000763.1:0-77848 GCA_026122585.1 Anacardium occidentale
TACACTTTGGCTCGACCTCTACCTGAAGGCCCTACACCTCCTCCTGGTGCACTAGCTCCACCACTCTGACGACGATCAACTCCTCCAGCTGAATCGCCTCTACCTCGGTAGAAGCCTCCTCTATCTCTGCCTAAACCAGGTCTACTGGAACCTGCTCCACCTGATTCACCTCTAGCTGGACACTCTGAAATCTTATGCCCCGGTTGACGACATCCGAAGTACACTGGCTGACCAATCAGACACTCTCTACTGTGCCTCCTACCACATCTAGGGCACACTGGTGGCTGACCTCCAATCCTCTGACGCTGAGTACTCTTTCTAGATTTTCTCTGTTGTATAGGCCTCTTGCCTCTATCTCTGTCACTACCTCTCTCAGGCTGTCCAGAATACATACTCATCCTCTACAGACACATCTCTGATCTGGTAGCTCTCTCCAGAGCATTACTGAATCTCTACGGGGGATGATCTCCAGTCAACACATCTCTGACAATAGCTGGATGTAGACCATGAATAAATTTCTGAACTCTACCAGTCTCTGTACCCGCTAAACTCGGAGCAAATCTGGCTAATGCATTGAACCGAATAGCATACTCTCTTATTGAACTTGAGCCCTGTTGCAACTCAATGAACTCTTGAGCTCTAGCATACATCATCCCTGGGCTCCTGAATTCACTCTCAAACATCGCCCTAAACTCTTCCCAAGACAATGACTCTTCATCCACTGAAGATCTCGCGAGATTCCACCAAGACCTCGCATCACCCCTGAACATGAAGACTGTATATCTGATCTTCTCTCGGTCAGACATGGTGAATAAGCCGGTCACACTCTCAATCGCCTCTATCCACTCTTCGACTGCAGTCGGATCTCTACTACCCATGAACTTGGGAGCCTGGTGAATACTCGGTAAACTGTAGATGGGATGAACTCTCTCTGAACCACTGGTGCTCACTGTATCAAACACAGAACTCTGTCCCTGATACTGTTGACCCTGGAACTGACCCATGTAATGACCCATTTCTGGCCACTGACCACCCATCTGCTTAGGATAATCTTGTCTCTGAAACTCAGGCTGTCTTCTTCTTGGCCTCTGATAGGCATCTCATCTGCCATAACCTTGCTCATCGCCTCTGACTGGCTGCTGAGACCTTTCTCTCATCATTTCTCTGAAGATCTGTCTGACATCTTCTGCCTCAAGGGCACCACGGGCGGCCTGCGATCCCCTTTTACCACTACCACTTGATTGCCCAACTGAGGCACTATCCTCATCTTCAGACGATCTAGGAACACGGGCTCTCCTATCTCTCCTATTTGAAGAAACCACAGAACATTAGGGTCAACCAAACAAGAGACATACTACTGTACTTACACTGAGAGGAAGACAAGCTCTGCCTGCTGGGATACGCTGAAATACACACATATGCATGTTGAAAAACAATGCAATTCACACACATACACACACAGTTCTCCGCTTTGATATCGCTCTGATACCAAAAATGTAAAACACCTCAGAAGGGTATTACTGTTCACTGCTTAAATAATATAATAATAAATAAATAAAGAAAATAAGGTCAATAATACCCAATCGAAATGCTTAACTGAACTGACATATCACAGCGGAAGAATCTGTAGTGAAAATGTATACATACATATATACATGCCCAAATAAAACTGTATTATATTAAAAATGTTCGCGAAAAAACATATACATGTGCATACAAATAAAATTGAAGCATAATGGATCCCAGACAGCAGCCAACATCTCCTCCCAGCTCCCAACACTTACCTGCAAAAGAAAGGAAAGTAGGGAGTGAGTGATACAATCACTCAGTAAGCACTTCATATCCTCTGACCCTAAACCCAATCCTTCTCGAAGGATTGCCACCTCAACTCAAACAGAACAGGCTCAACTGACATCGAACTCTGACATTCACATCTTCATAGACTGGATACTACCTCATATCGGGTCGTAACATATGTATATGAGTATACGTAAATAACCTAGAGTGAAGAGTAATCCGAGCGAACAAACTCGACGCTCTAAACTCTCTTGCTGATACTCCTCATCTCTACTGTTCTGATCTGTTACTGTTTTCTGAAGTTCACGTGTCATTACGTAACTTATCATGTTCTGATATTCTACTGTTCGTGTTTTTTACACGTTTCATATTTTGTTCATTTACAGTTTCTTACTGTCTTATCATTCTCCGAATGATATGCAACTGTGTCATATAACGATGACATGATATGATAACATGCTGAAATCATAACTAGGCCTGGGTCTGTATACTGAAAATAGTTTTTTGAAAACTGTTCATGAAAATTGCTGTTGGATCCTGGGATCCCATATCTGAAAATCATATAAAGCTTTATCTGAAAGCTATACTGAAAACTGTGTACCCTGGGGTACATGCTATACTGAAAACTGTATTACACAGACTGATGAACACAGGGATTCGACACCTTGGCCATGTGAGTTTCCTCTGTAAACACGTGCCATAAACTGTATGGACCACGTGATGCCATCAGGCCTGGGCCTGGAAACTGATCTGAACTGAGCGTCTCGCGCTATACTGCATCTGAACCTGGGATCAGGAAACCTAAACTGCTAACTGAGTAACCTGGCACATGCCAATATATAGGGCTAGTAATGAGTATATAGCTCCTGGTGTCACGGGTGCTGAAACTCACAAGTGCCCCCTCGTATTCACCCTTGGAATCTATGTTTTTCAACTGAAAACATGAATTCAGATCCTTGGATCCATTTCTGAAAACACTGTATGGCATGTCATGCTATGCTGAATGTATGATGCATCGTGTATTCTTATTTGAGCTCATTTTATTGTTTTCTATCACTTGGATAGGGTTTACTGTGCACATTTCTCAATTAAAGCTTATTTTTCTGATTTCTGCCTGACGCACGGGCGTGCATGTCGTGTGCACAGGCGTGCATGAACGTGTACAGGACCGTGACCATGTCGTGCTCTTGGTCGTGCAAGGTTCTGGAATTCCAAACAATATTCTCAATTTCACTAGGTGCACGGGCGTGCATGAACTATGCACGGTCGTGACCCCTTAAATTAGGTCATACACGGGCACGTAAACACAGCCGTGACCATGCAGATAACGCAGTATGCACGGGCGTGCGCCTCGGGTGCATGGGCGTGCGTCCTGCTCTGCACCTCTATGACTGCTTGGAATCAACTCGATTTCGGCCAAAATCGCATACCAAATGCAAATTAAACATAATCCACATGCAAGGCACTTCTAATAAGCATAATAACACTTCCAGCAACTTCAAATCTCAAGCCAAACATCCAATCCATGGCATAAACATATATAAACATACTTTCTCACACATAAGCATAAACATATGCATCAATCATCATCATAATCATCTCAAATCATCATCAGCACACAAGGAGAACATCACAAGCATGCTAGAAACAAATCTCATGCCTCAAACAAGCATTAAACATATTGAAAACGCAAGGGAAAGAGAAAGGAAGCACCTACCTCTTGACATGCTTTCTCTCTCAAGAAGAACACAAGATCAAGCTGGATTGGAAGGTCCTGGAAGCTGCTCTCCACTTCTAGGGTTGAGGTTCTCTGAAAATCAAAGGAAACTTTGGGTGAAAAATGGTTGGAAAACTGGATAAGCGCGACTTAAAACCAAGACAGCTGGAAAAATACGCATGCACGGGCGTGCATCTACCACGCACGGTCGTGCATCCCAGAAAAATTACAAAAATGTCATTTTCCCGCGCTCGCATGCAAATCCTCTCAAACGGATCCATGCACAAGCCACAAAACTCTCTAAAAACCTCTATTTCACCTCAAAACATACACACAACCCTAGAATTCACAAAAATCTCAATCTGACCCCGATCTGGGATGTTACATGCAACATGGGAATAGTATGATGTGCTTAAAGACAGATTTCCTACTATTAACCTTAGGGACAAAGATAGTGTTGAAAGGGGGAGGGATGATAGAACCCATTGTAGTCAAAAACCCAGTCCCCATTATTTCAACAATTAGTTTGCTTAATGTGCATGTGGTCAAAGAAAAGCTAGTCTTCAACTAAGAATAAGTAAGAACAAGCCATAAGCCAAGTAATTATGTAAGAATAAGAAAGTCAAGATAAGTGTCGCAATTTTGTTGTGTTAGTTCTCATGATAGCTAAAAATAATAGTAGATGTTTGGTGTAAAAGAGGGACATCAATCTTTCATCAAACAAGAAAATGTATTGTGGTTTATTCTCACCCAAAGTAGAACAAGATTAAATTAGAGTTTTCCATTTACTTGTTTCTATTCTTGTCAAACTTATGTCAGAGCAATTCGAGGCCTATTAATAGTTGGTTGAAGTGGGTTGTTTGTATATTGTAACACCAACAATCTTGCTTTGGTTATTCTTTACTCTTTTTTTTTTTAATTAACAAAAAGAGTTTGATGGTTGTTACATTCTCTTTCGCATATTTTTGATATATTTCGTTTATACTTTTACCCTGCATTTAATTTTTCTGTCACTTCTTATGATTGTTATATTCTCTTTAGTATTTTATGACAAGTTGACTTTGTATGCGTGTTCATGAATATGAATTGACGGTTTCTCTCTTTTAGCCATGCTGACTAATATCACTGTCTGATTATGGTCAAAATGTATATAGTTCACCGAGGATTTCTAGTTCATTTGAATGTTTTATAGTGCAATGAAGCTTAGTGTATTTAATGTTTGTATTGTATATTTATCCAACAAAACTTGTGATATCGTCAGTTCATCTTTCTCTTCTTAGGTATTTTCTATTTAGTGGTTTGCTTTTAATTCGAAGCTTGGAAGCAATGTTGGACAGACTTCTCCAAGAACTTCATATGAAAATTAGAACCAAGAATTATTATGCAACAAATATTTTCTTAGTAAAATATAATATTTATTCCTTTATAGATAGATAATATTTGAGTTTCATATCGATCTTTAGTAACTTTCCCTTAATATTTAGGTTATTTGTTGCTTGAATGGACTCTTAATATATCAGTGTTAACAGTTGGTCATGTGAACCATGTAATTCTTCATTATGATAACATTACATAAGTTCGATAGTGATTATAGTAATAGAAATAGTGCTGATAATGCTATTTAATTGAGTTCCCAACAACCAACAAATTATTATAGTAGAGCTGGTTGCTGGTTTATGTTCCTTGTATTATTCCCATATCGTAAACTTCTTTCATGGCTTATGTACCTTGCATTCATCTTGAGTTATGCAGTTGTAGATAATTACGAAGGTTTGTCGTTTTTCTGTGGCCAGGGGAAAGAATCCGAGATGTTGAAAATGTTTCTGCCTCAAGTCCAAATCAACCAAATTTGAACATCACAAATGAAACTCAAATGGATGCCTGAAATCCGAACCCGGAAAAAAAATTCAGAAAAATTAAGGCTCGAACATGTCCAACCCAATTGATAAACTTACATGGGCTATATTCATAAAAGCTAATTTACTTAGATTATATATGCTACACTACGCTGAAGGCAAAAAGGAAAAGAAATATAGAAGAATAAAGGAAGAAAAAATTAGTCGACATGGAGAGAAAAAAAAAGTTATTCTATAATCAATCAATCTAGCAAGAGATTTATACAGAAAGAAGCCTTTCTTTATACTACAGACTCATGGCAAAAACTAATTGTCTACTCGGAAGGACAAAAATCTGTCAACTTTTCAGTGGGGCAAATTCCGGTCAAAAAAGTTGGAGACGGCTGAAATCATTATCACTAAATAAGTTGAAAGCATTTGATTTTCTACACATGGCAGGAAAAAAGATTGCACTATATCTTACTCTCATCCAAAGGCTAAGGCCAATCCTTGAATGTTGCAATTCCCAACCGGATTAGCCTGACCTCTAAATATCCTCTTCCAAAAACCTACACGTTTATTACCAATACCAGCTTTGCCCGTACAATATGCTGCAAAGTTTTCAATTGGCTTTGATGCAGTCCAATTGAAATTGCATGTTTAATTCAATCTAGAGTTAAAAACTTTTCTTTCACATCATTTTTCATTCACAGTTCCCCTCACACAACTGACTATGTATTTACATACCACCCCCAATACAAATTCCTCCCATCAACAATCCACCAAGACAAGGACGATCATTAAATAACATAAATCTTTACATTCTACAGTCTCAGAACGAATGGACACGGAAAGTCTTCTTTAACTGAAAATAACTTTACCAAGTAACCGGTTTTATTCATGTTTCAAGTTTCATTTGAATTTGAACGTCCCAACTTGAGAGAAACAGTCAGAAGCATCAGCAACCCCTTGATCATGAACTCATTTGATGGGATGTACGGGGAAGGATGGAGTTGGCAAGTTCTTCGTTAACATTCACAGGAAATGGAGGCATCTGCTTCATTATCTCCGGCATGTCATTCAAGCTGGTAATAATTATTCAGATCAGAAGAGTAATTCTGTTAAACTATTTTATAACATAATTTTCAAAGTCCAATGATTAAGAATGAATACACACACACACATATATATATATGTAACATTCCCTTTCTACCAATCCCAAATTCTTGCACCCTTAACCATTTCCATACAAACTGAAAGCAATAAAGATGATTATTAAAATGTCATAACAACAAAGTTAGCAAAATGATCTGGTGATGATGCTGATAGTTATACCACCCACATAACTACAACTACAGGCTGCTACAAGAGAATGTTCAATATGTGTTTACAAGTGGTCATACAAAAGTATGCAACTATCCCATTAAAAATAGTGTCTAATTAAGAATAACTTGATTAAACAGAGGTAGAGACATACTCATTCAGGATTGAGAGGATATTGTCCCGAGCCTTGCATAAGAGATCAATGTTATCACGTATCTGCAAGTCAAAAAATAAAAAAATTATATGACAACAGTTTTGGTGCGTAAATTATTTTCTACTAATACCATGTAATCAAATGTTGTGTTGATTCCCTTACAAGGCAAGCTGTCAGATTTCAGAATCAATCAATGAATTTGATTAATTAGCTAAACCACAATATAGGCCATGTCTTGTTTGTGGGTCTATGGCACACCAAGAGATCTTTGTGCCATAATTCCCAGTGATTTAAGTAAGAAATTTCACCTATTAATTTTTTATATTTAAGTGCAATTCAGTGGATACCCATGCAGACATATTTTTAAAGGGAACTAAAATCTATCAAAAAATCGTCTGCTTCTTCAGACCATATTAAAAGAACATATTATAAGTATTTCATCTCCTCTATTAAACACAACAAAAATTATTCAATTTTAAAAACCGTCCAAATGCTCCATTAATAAAAGCTACATACATGTCATGGTTCATGTAAAAAACACTCTAGTTTTATATATGGTAGCAACAGCAGGAATATAAAGACGAATAAAATTTATATAGACAGAATAATGGAAACAACAGCTCAGACGAACATTGAGAAATATCTAATTTTGTCAAAGTTATTAAGCATTACTCCATCAAACATTGTATTTCACCTGGAAAGCTGCAAAGTTTGCAGAAATTTGGTTGAACATTTGAGAATTCTGCTCCAGAAGCTCTCCTGTAACACCGCCAATGGCTGGAAATATAGTATTTTAAGTACAAAAAATAAAAAAGTTGATAATAGAAACTAAACATATTTCTTAACTATTGTCCATTCACTAGGGTAGCTGTATCCAGGTTTGATCATATTCAACAAGATTTTCCCAAAAAGAAGCATATGCTTAAATGGTAATAGAGATGAAACCAATTTTTCACTCATCTAAATTTATATTTGAAAATTAAAATCTCTTTCACATGTTTTCGATGTCAATAATCAATTTAACATAAGCTCTCGGCAGTAAGTATCAGCAAAAACCTTTGTATGAGATACCATCATCAGTGTCCATAGGAATCAATGGTGGAGCATACGAAGGACCATTTGGGCGAGTTGTTAAATGAGATGACGCCTTCACGGATGAATCTGTACCCTTTTCCTATAAACACAACTCCATATCAAAATCCAATAAACAAATAGGCCAAATTAATGACAGACAGGAATCCAATAGGACCACCACGAAATACTATTGTACAGTTTCTTAGTAACTCACATGTCCATGTCAGACAAGTGTCAATGGAGAAACATTTCTGACATTAAGCATGGTCAGAATAATTAAGTTAATTTTTGGGTTTAATTTCATCTATTGGAAATCCACATGTAGTATACCTTTAAATTACTGTTAGGATTATATAAACTAGGATGCACTCAAAGATTCTGTTTCCGAACTCCAAGTAATAATGATCTATGAATGCTGTTATTATGTCTTCGCTTCCACAATAATTATAGCATGCTTTGATTCACATATTAAATTAGAACACTTTTCTCACCTCCAAAGTGTTTCCTAAACTTTTATTTATAAGAAAAACACATAAATGCCAAACAAACAAACATAAAAGTATTGAGAAATATGCTTTCATTATATTCAAATCTAGCAAACAAACGTGACAGAAATAAGAGTTGCATGAAATGAATTGTACCAGATACAAGATAACAACATACTTTTCTGTCTTTGTTTTTCCTCGCTGAATTATGATCCTCTTTCCGTCGCTTTCCATTTTCCTTTTTCTGAAAGTAGGTGCAAATCTAACCAATTAGATAGTTGTAACATCATACATATAAGATACAAAATGTCCAACTGTGAGCATGTGCAGAGTTTTGCACAATATATAATATAATATTTACGTTGATATTGCATATGATTTTATCAAATGATAATAAAAAATGAAGAAAAAGAAAATTAGGTTAAGTCTCTTTATAACCAGAGATGGTTTCAAACAACAAGAAGAGAACAAATTTATGACAAAAGACTTCAAGCTACAGAACCAAAAACCCACTCCCATAAGGCCCATGTTTAGTCAAACTATCAACTTCTCAGCCAGAAACAGAACACAAATAAAGAAAAGCCCTCGTGCAATCATTAGTTTTAAGTTTTTCACAATGCAACACATAAATATAACCATACTCTCCTCATATGCACAACTTTATGGTAAACTTTGGAGAAAGTGATGGTCTAAGAATTGCATACAGTAACTCTCCAAATTTTCAGTTGCATTTTAGACATTTACATTCTTGTCACTAACTGGATATTCTAGAATAATTACAAAACATTTATTTTACTCCACTATCCAGTATAAATGTCTATTTCATATACGCTTCTATTAATAAATCTGCAACTTTCATTACATTGGTACAATAGATAAGCTGCCTTCAATAAGCTTCGAAATGCTTAGCCCATTAAGAACAAATATCTACTTCTTAAAAATAACATCAACCACTAAAATATGGAACTTACAGTCATCCATCTACAACGAAGAGCAACATCACGAACAGTTTTGTCCTTAAGTTGCATTGCAATTTTAGCATACCGAACAAGCACTGAATCTGAGGCAAACCTACAACAAGGTTATATCACTCTATTCATTAACTGTTCATTTTCATACACCAAATGCAAGACATGAGCAAGACATGGTATAAAATTGATGATAAAATAATCAAAATGCTCGCAAATGTTAACCCCTACTCATCATCCACAAAAAAATACTCGTCTCCAAGCTTGTAAAAAAAACATTTGTCAGAATAAGATACATAGATATGCAAATATTCAAAAACCAGTTTGTTTGAGGTATTTTCCTCCAAGTGATGGTCAAACACGTGTAACAAATAGAGCAAATGCTTTTAAAAAAAATGCATCCAAATAATCACAAATAGCTGAAAAAGAGAATCTTTTAACTGAAATCCAGTTCACACACAAAAGGAAATCAGACACCCCTATGTTTATCACCATTAATAGTGCAAGAAATAAACACATGGATCGGTAGAGAAAGTAAATACAAGATATTTAACATGTACCACTCAACATAACCTTACAATAACCGCTCTCAACGGCATAAATACCATGCTTAACACTACAACGAAAAATCATTTCCACCCACAACTTCGTCCAGTCAATAAATTCACAAAACATAACAAGGCATTAGACACCAATAAGCACAATGAAGTTATAATACACTAAATTTTCACTTATCCGACCAACAAAAACGCTCACAAACACAAGTGCAACAAGCAGGCAAATACATGTCAATACAATTGTACTCAATTACTTTAAAATTACAAGTATTTTAAGGCATAACCAAACAACAACACAATAAGAAAAACAAAATCAAAATTAAGTTTTCAGATAAAAAGAACAATGAATTCAGCAATATTAACAGAAAGAAAAAAAAATACTAACTTTGCGAGCAAATCTTCAAGAATTGACTGTTCATCGGGGGTCCACTCGAGTGAAATACCGGTATTGTGACGCAACGCGGAGGTAGTCGGTGTGGTATCCGCCGCCGGAGTGGTTGCGGCGCCGTTAGCAGATGTGGACTTCTGCGCCGCCGAGGAGGCTTCCTGGTTGTTTCCTAACGGGTTCGCACTTGCGGCCATCAAAACGGTGACGAAGGGCTAGCTAATCAGGATTCTGATAATCTAACGTTCGTGTGTCGGGAATTTTTTAAGTGATTTTTATCGGACAAGTTGAAGTAACTGTTGCGAATCTCGCAATTAGTCTCTCTATTTTGTTTTTTCCAATATATATAATTTTTACTTTATCCTCTATGAGATGCCTTTTTTATTGGCCAAAGGACTAGTTCCCACCCGTATTTTGAGGCGGGCACAAAGTTTCACCGTCCAAGTTTCAAAAGCCCAGTCTCCCACTTCTAGAAATAATTTAATATTATCATTTTAAAATTAAAATTTTATAAAAATAAAATAAATTTTATAAAAAATTTAAAATTCTAAAATATATATTAAAAAATTTTAAAAATTTTAAAACAGCCACCGTCGTTAGTGTGGCAGCGATGGTCACCGATGACGGAGCCAGATGGCCGTTACCAATCACCTGATTTTAGGAGAGGTCAGATCTAACCTCTTCGTTCGATGGAGGTAGTCAAATTTGACCGTCTCAGTTTTGGCAGAGGCGGCCAGATTTGGCCACCTCTGCCAGAAGAAGCTGTTGGAAATGGCCAAAAAAGGTTGATCTTGGTCCCAACGGTCGTTTCCGACCTTTATTATTGGAGAAGCGGTCAAATCTAGCCTCTCCTAAAATTAGGTGGTCGAAAACGACCACCTGGCCCCTTCAGTGGCATCCACCACCGCGGCACTGGCGACGGTGGCTGCTTCAAATTTTTTTAAATTTTAAAATTTTTTTAATTTTAAATATTTTTAAAAATTATTTATATTTAAAAATTATTTTTATAATTTTATTATAAAGATTTATTTTTTAAAATGGTATTTTAATCATTTAAGTATAAAAATTATAAAATTGTTTCTAGGGGTGGGAGATGGGCTTTTGAAACTTGGAGGTGGGACTTTATATCCACCCCAAACTATGGGTGGGACATAGTACTTTGGCCTTTTTTATTCGTTTCCTGCGTCGCTCGTTGGCACCCAAGGTTTTCTTATGTAACAAAGCTTGTTAATAAAGTTTTAAAAAATTAAGTATTTATTTTAATTCTTTAACAAAATTAAAATATTTTTTATAAAAATAAATAATATTAATATTAAAATAAAATTTAATAAAATAATATTAATTATTAATAAAAATTTAATAAATTAATAAAAATAAAATAAAATTTTAAAAAAATAATTCATATCATCGATAATATCATTAATGACGGTGATTATTATTAATATTATTAGATAATCGAAAACGGTCATTTAATTTCATTGGTAATCAAATTTTTGGTTTATTTGATGGCGGAAGTAGTTAAGTTTGACAGTCTTTACCATCAGAGAAGACTAAAAACAATTGGCATATTTGAAACCGACTATTTCTGACTTTGTTATTAAAGTGGTTAGATTCGACTATCAATGAAATTAAATGGCCATTTTCGATCATTCGGTTATATTAATGATATCCACCACCACCAACGACGATGATTGCTATTTTAAATACTTATTTTATTTTATTAATTTTTATTAACTTATTTAATTTTTTATTATTATTTTAATATTATTTTATATTTTAATTATTTTTATAAAATTTATTGTTTAATTTTTATTACAAAAATAAAAATACTCCTTCACCTTTGGTTAAGGGGTGAATAATTGGTTTTTTTTTAAATTCTATGGGTAGCATACAGTTTAGGAAACCTTGGGTGGGAATAAGTGATTTAGCTTCGTTTATTTTCTAATTTAAATATTGTCAAATAAAATTAATATGAAAATCGAATATTATAGATTTCTTTCTTTCCTTTTTTATTTATCTGTTGAAACATAAATAAATAATCAGTATGAGTCCCGAGGAAAGTATTCTCCTTTACAATTACTTAAGTATGATAACGTTTTGAAAATACGTAATAAATTGTATTGAATATCATCAAATTCATATTTAATAAAAAGCAAGCGGACCGCATAAAGGAAAAAAATGCATAAAATATAAAGAAATATTTGGTGACACGTAACTGTCGTACAATATTTATATTCGCATATGACAATAATTAGATAAAAATAATAATTATAGCATATGCATAAAAAGACAAAAATTTGCATAAGGGTCTTCCTACCATTCATTTCAAATTATTTAATGTTCATTAAATTACATTTTATAAATAAATTAATTTAACTTTATATTTTTATTAATAAATGGTTAAAGAAATCTAATTTTTCAAATTTTTATTTATTTATTAAATTTATTATAAAATAATTAAAACACAAAAAAATATTCAAACTAAATAATCCTTTGTACTCAAATTTTTATTAAAATTTTAATATATATTAACTTTAATAAAAAAAATTATTAATATATAGATAAATATATTAATATTGCATATTTATAATTATATGCTTAAAGTAAACTATAAATTTTTAAAATGTTAAAATATTAATAAAAAATTTAGATAATTTTTAGAAATTTAAAACACTTTAACAAAGATTTCGAAATTTTTAAAATTTTAATATATTTTTTAATAATTGTAAAAATAATATCACATTTTAATAAATTGAATAAATTGCAACAAAATTAGGGGAAAAAAAATTAGGCTTTGACAAAATGATTCACAATTCATTCTAACAGAGTATTATATTTGATGGTTTATTATATTTTTATTATAATATTTAAAATATTTTTAAATAATCAAAATTAAAAATTAATTTTGATATAAATAGAAAATCTGCCTTTCCATCAACCTTGGATGGGACTTTATCCATTGGGCAAGAGATGTGTAGGAGCTGATCGTGCGTGCCAAGTTTTATACAGTACAATATTAAAAGCCAAAATATTAACCCCATGCAAGTGTTTTCAGCAAAGTTTTATTTATTAATTTTAAATATTAAATATTTATCTGTTAATTAAAATTAATGATTCAATTTAAATGTTAAGAAATATTTTTATTTTTTAAATAAAAAAATTTAAAATAAAAAATAATAATAAAAAATTTAACAAATTAATAAAAATATTAATAAATTAAAAAAGACGGTTAACAGTAACGATCAAAAATCTAATTAAATAATAAAAAATAATTATATAGTATGATTGATAGTCGAATCTAACCGTTTTAGATTTTTTATTGTGTTTAATGACACTATCGACAACAGTAATATGTTTTTTAATTTTTATATAAGTTTTTTACTATATTAATATTGTATAATATTAATTTATATTAAAATTTAATTTAATATTAATTAATTTTTTGATTAAAAATGTTTTAATTATTTTTTAAAATATTAATAAAAGTAAAAAAGAATTCATAAATAAATGGTTGATTTTTTAAAAATCAATGAATAAGACTTTCTTATATTAAGAAACCTTGCATAGGATAAAGTCTTTTGGTGTATTAAAAAGGTCAAACAATTTATTCCCACCCAAGGGAACTCAACCATTAAATTTAATTGATTATAGAGGTATTTTGGTTTTTTAAATAAAAAATTTTAAATAAAAAATTAATTCAATAAAAACAATTAAAATATAAAATAATGTTAATATAATATTAAAATAACAATAATACATTAAAAATTAAAAATATAAATTTTTTTTTTTGAAAAAAACAGTAACTGTTATCAACAATGTCATCGATGAATGTGATCATGGTTAATCTAACTAGATAGTCAAAAAAGTCAACTGGTTCGATTAATGACAAAATCTATCCATTTTAATGACAAAAGTAATCAAATTTGACTATTAAAGATCTAACAAAAGGTGATTAGATTTAGCTATTTTTATAATTGAGAATGATTAAAAATAGTCGGTTTCAAATATACCAATTGTTTTTTATTATCTCTGATAATAAAAACAGCCAAATCTGACGTTATTTAATTATATGATTATAAATGACTATTTAGTGAGGTTAACGAAAACCACCATTATTAGTGATATTATCGACAGTGATAGGTTTTTTTAATTTTTGAAATTTATTATTATGTTAATATTATTTTATATTAAACTTTATTTTAATATTAATATTATTTATTTTTGTATTTTATTAAAAATGTTAATAAAATTGGAATTTGATGGATTTGATAAAGGGGTAGGAATTTGACTTTTGAAAAGTTTGGGAATCGAAGATTAGGAAAACTTTGGGGGGGGGGGAATATGTATTTAGCCCATTAAAAACCCACAATTCTAATCAAGGAGCAAAACAAACAAAAATTTATCTCCTGCTCTCTCTCTTTCTGTGTGCATATCGTGTTTTTATAGGTGGGTCTGGGTGTGGGTGAGCGTGAGGGGGGTCAAAGATAACAACGCGCTTCAATAATTCTTCTAATCGCCCATGGACTCCAATTCCCACCAACAACCAGGTTTGTTTTATTCAACTTTAGTTTCAATTTGAAAGAAAGTTTTAATCTTGGATTTTGTGTTGGTCTTATTGATCCATTTTCGCTTAGATTCTTCATCTATTAATTGGTGCTGGGAATCATGTTAAGATGTTTCTTTTGATGGGTTGTGTTTCGTTTTCTTTCATAAAGATCTGTATGGTTGTGATGCGTTTATCTCTAGTTTCTGCTGTCGATTTTTTGTTTAGTCTTTGACGGGTTATCTTTAATTTTGGTAAAGGTATAGATATATTAGTTTTCAGGCCACTGGTTGGCACTTGGTATCGTTACTGGGCCGTTTAAATTGTAAATATAGTAGCTTTTATCAATTAGGCCTTGTATGCCATTAAATATTGTTTTAGTGCTCGTCCATTTTCTTTTGTGCAATGTTTTTAGTTGCTTGATGATTTGTTAATATCTGTGTGATTGTTTTATTGTAGGTACTGGAGCTCCTGCAAAGCCTTGGGAGCGAACAGGGACTCCATCAGGTGCTTCACCTTTTAATCCACCATCCTCTGGGACTACCAGTGATGTAGTGGAGGGTTCTGGAACTGCAAGACCGGGTGAAATTGTTTCTGCTGCTGGGGGGAATACAGCTGTAAATAATAGAAACACTCTTGGTCGGCCTGTACCTACCAGGCCATGGGAGGGACAGAATTATGGGAGTACTTATGGAGGTATATGCTACTCTTTTCATATGTATGCAATGATATTGTTCGTCTATATATACTATATATAAAATTTCTTTGGTTGCTTACATGAATCTTGGTGATTTTCATTTTGATGCAGGTTATGGGTCTGGTCTTAACTATAACTCAGGTTACGGATCTGGAACTTATGGATCAGGAATGTATGGTTCGTCATATGGTGGATTAGGAGGGTCTTTTGGTGGTGGATTATATGGTAACAGCATGTACAGAGGAGGTTATGGTGGTTTATATGGAGGTTCTAGCATGTATGGTGGAGGAATGTATAACAGTGGGTTTGGAGGGCCAATGGGCGGTTATGGTATGGGTATGGGTCCATATGGTGATCAAGATCCAAATAATCCATATGGTGGTCCACCATCTCCGCCTGGCTTTTGGATGTCCTTCCTCCGAGTGGTAAGAAAGCATTAATCTTTAATTTTCACTAACTTTTGTGGATCATTGTCTGATTCATTATCTTATGTGTTTCTGTGGCAAGAAGAAAATCATTAATATTGACTGCTAAGTAACTATTGGGTCAAACCTCCAATTCGGCTGTTGAACAGGTGGTCAACTTGATGAATATGACTCACATTCTCCCCACACCCCCCTTCCTTTCCAACCCAACAACAGCAAATTGTGCAATTAGTTAATTAGCATCTGGCTGTTATGGTGTTTTAAGTTTTCCATGACTCACTCCAACTGCTTCCAGTATATGAAAAATATTTTTATGTATACTATCTTTCTTCGTATCATGAACTTCTTTCTCTTGCTTCAGTGCATGAATGCTGCTTTTCCTCATCCATTGTTGTCACATGGGACTGGCCATTATCAGATCATGATCTGTTTGTCTCTGTACATTTAGCATTTATACATGAATATCGAACTGTCGAAAATAGTTGATGCAGTTCAATTTGGTAACTAGATTCTTTTTCTGTACAATAACTATGAGCTTATTAATCATGTATATGTGTTGTTGGAAACATTTCGTTTTGAGCAAGTGCATTTTTAAAGATGGTTAGACTGATGACTACATATTTTGTAATGAGGGCAGATGCAAGGTGTTGTAAACTTTTTCGGCCGGGTCTCAATTTTGATCGATCAGAATACCCAAGCATTTCACATGTTTATGACTGCACTTCTTCAGGTTAGTCTCATTCCATGCACACATCCTGTTTCTATGTATCATGTATAGTTGATTTGCTTTGAATTTTTGTATATTAAAGTAATAACTGGGGTAGTGATATTCTAGTGTTCATCTTTTGAGTTGTATAAAATGTAATGTATATCTTAACAATTCATTACATCTTTGCCTGCAGCTTTTTGATCGCTCTGGAATGTTGTATGGTGAGCTAGCTAGATTTGTGTTAAGATTGCTGGGAATTAAAACAAAGCCGAGAAAACTTAATCAACAAGGACCAAATGCGCTTCCAGGCCCCCACAATCCCCATGGGAATCAGAATTACATTGAGGGCCCTAAACTTGCCCCAGGTGGTGCATGGGATAATGTGTGGGGAGAGAATGGCAGCAGTTAGTTCATACCTCCCAGTCTGAGGTGTTATTTGCCCAGCGAAACCAGCCAAATCCTGGAAGCTTTGTGTTTATCAGAATTTAAACAATGTACTCTTATGTGCATAGGTTGGGCTGAACATGAAGATCGATGTTTGCTTAAAATGTTTCTTTCTGTCATGATAAAATGTGTTAATTTTTCTGTGAAATAGTATATATTTTTTATGCTTCTGTTTCTTTTGTACCAAAGGACAACTTGCTGTTAAAATGAGAAATATGTAATAGCACATCTAATAGAGTATTATTATATGCACTAGAGGACGAGTATTTAATAGGTACTCACGGCTTATAAGATATGATTTCAACCAGAGATGACATTTTAGAGTTGCTTTTAGTAAGGTAACATTTGTTTTGGAAATTTTATGTTCTTTATCATGACTGGCGTGATCAATTAGAAATTTAAAAGAGAAAGGAGACAACATAGTCCTTGCCCTAAGAGGGTGAACAGAAAGGCCAAGGTGAACATAATAAAGCAAGCAGATCGAGTTCAACATTTCCGGGTTCTACTGGTGGCGCAACGCTTGCTAAAGCCTAATAGTTCTCTCGGAGAGCCTTGTTCATTATGTTTTTTTTTATGTCTGCTACATCCAGAGGTACAAACCTAGCTGTTCGATTTGGTGCCATTAACTGATTGGCCCTAGGCAAACTAGACACGTAATCTAGCACATCACTGATCAAACGCTTAGATTGTCTCATCCTGGAATTTCACAGAAAACCGTTTAGGATATAGTCAAGCTCAATGTAGATTTTAGAAATATTAGCACTAGGTAGCGTGCCAGAGGCGGTCAGCGTTGCATGAGACGACTTACGCATATTTTCAAAAGTTTCAAAACATTTGACACCTTTTAGGTTTTTGGAAAGCGGGCTTTGATATAAAAAAATGTGACACCCAACTCCCAGAACCTACCCTTTATGGCTGGCATATTATGAGTGCATTTGTGCATGACATTTCACGAGGAAGACGCCATGTACAGTCATGCCCTCAAAGGAGGCATGCACGAGCATGCCGTCACGACTAAGGATGGTCTTGAATGATCTAATCGTGCATAGAGAAGGGATGCATGATCACCACATGCTCGTTAATAGATCTATAATTATACATTTTTATTTCTTGTATATTTAGTTTATTTGAATTATTTAATGTCTTTTGGTGTTCATTTATAATAATTTTGTTTATAAGACATTGGTGAAAGTATGTTCGTAAATTGTGCTTTAAAGTAGGAAATTGTAGTATTTTCACTTCTAGACTTTTTGGACTTATTATAGATTTATAATCATCTTAGAAATCTATTTTAGTCTTTAAGACTTCCATGAAGTAGGAATAGATTTCTCAATCTTTTTAGAAATGTCTGGTCTGTAGAATTTTAAATCCGTTTAGACCTCTAGAAGTTAATGCAAAGTCAGAGCTAAAAATTGAAGTCAAGTTTGACCCTTAAAACTTTAAAAGGGCATAACTAGAGTGTTCAAAATCCAAACAAGGCGATTCAAAAGCCCAAGTTTATCTACACCTCCAATACTACAATTCATATGAAGGAACCAAAGCCTAGTCAAATTTTTAGAGAGTCAAAATTAGCAGAGACATTCGAGCACAATTTTTTCACGAGCTAGAGAATTTTGTCTGGACAAGTTTTGGTTTTTAGCTGATAACTTGAGCTACAGAACTCTTTTAGAGGTGAGACCAGATGTGTGGAAAGCTAAGAAGTAGGCCTAAATCTTTTATGAAGAGACCCAAGTCCAAAGTCTGTTTATCCGTTTAAAATAGGCATTCTAGCTATTGTTGGAATCCAGAATGTCCAAGGGATATAAATTTAATTTTTCCTTTTAGGTAAAAGGAGAGGAGAGAATAAAAACACACAGATGGAGAGCACAAAGAAAAAGAGAAAAGGAAAACTACACACATAAAAGAAAAAGACTTTATGTATGTTTCTTTGGTGTTCATGAAGTCAAAAAAGGCTAAAGAACTATTTCAATTTTAAGGGAGTTTAAGATTAATAATTATTCAATGAAATAAACTGTTTGGCATGTTAATTGAATCTAATCAAATTTGCTTGAGTTATTTTAGATTATGAATGAATGACCGTTAATTTCAATAATCGAAAAAGGTTTACCTATTGATTGAACAATTAAACCTTGCTAAAATTAGAGTTTGTGATTCATATTTGTTCTCAATCTAATCAACAAGGTAGAAATTAACAATGGAAATTTCAGACAACTTTTTTTTTTCCATTTTTTAAGGATAACTCCTAAAAGTTAAATGGTTTAAACTTATGTGATTGTTGCTTGTATGAACCTTTATTTTTCTAAATCTTAAGGCTACTATTTAATTCAATCTATAAAGTTTGTTATTTGCTTGAGTTATTTTAGATTATGAATGAATGACCGTTAATTTCAATAATCGAAAAAGGTTTACCTATTGATTGAACAATTAAACCTTGCTAAAATTAGAGTTTGTGATTCATATTTGTTCTCAATCTAATCAACAAGGTAGAAATTAACAATGGAAATTTCAGACAACTTTTTTTTTTCCATTTTTTAAGGATAACTCCTAAAAGTTAAATGGTTTAAACTTATGTGATTGTTGCTTGTATGAACCTTTATTTTTCTAAATCTTAAGGCTACTATTTAATTCAATCTATAAAGTTTGTTATTTGCTTGAGTTATTTTAGATTATGAATGAATGACCGTTAATTTCAATAATCGAAAAAGGTTTACCTATTGATTGAACAATTAAACCTTGCTAAAATTAGAGTTTGTGATTCATATTTGTTCTCAATCTAATCAACAAGGTAGAAATTAACAATGGAAATTTCAGACAACTTTTTTTTCCATTTTTTAAGGATAACTCCTAAAAGTTAAATGGTTTAAACTTATGTGATTGTTGCTTGTATGAACCTCTGTTTTTCTAAATCTTAAGGCTACTATTTAATTCAATCTATAAAGTTTGTTTTAAGTTGATAAATAGCTAGAATCTAAGCAAAGAACATATTTTATTTTGTTGAACCTTTGGTGTTTTGATGATAATAAAAATATATTAAAAGGATTGATTTACCCTTGGTATGACTTGGTTCATGACCAAAAAGGGTACAATTTTTTATTTTTGCAGGTTTCAAGCATCACATAACCGTGTGCATATTGAGCGCGACTGTGTGCTATTATAATTTAACACGTGTGTCAAAAACATGGGATTGTGTTGCTTGCTCATGCTAAGGCCCATGATTTTCTAAAAAAATTTCAAGTCTAACACAATCGTGCTGGAGTATAGTACTAGTACAACTATGTGTGCATAAATTAGGATCAACACAACCATTTACTTGTGCAACCACATTGTATTAAGCCAAAGAAACTGAATTCAATAGCATAACCGTGTCCAAATAAGACACATAATCATGTAAAAGCTTCTTAAAGCAACACGAGCTCATCAATCATGCAAACTCATCATGTTGTGCTAAAGGATCAAAAGCCAAATGCACAACTATGCCCATTAATGCCACATGATTATGCATGGTACCTTTTAAAGAAATATGACCTCTAAAAATTTGTAGCCTTATTGTACACAATGGCCAAGATACTCAAGTCAATACATGATTATGCATAAAGTTTCAATACGATTGTGTAGTTGAAGAATGAGAGGTGCACCACTAGGTTGATCGTGCAATGCTAGTCCATAAAGAATATACGTTAAGATGATGCACAACCGTACAAATGACTTAAAAGGCAAGGTAACAAGTTTACATGACATTTTAGAAAAGTTTAATATTGGAAATAAAAGGTTAGATAAGATGATAACATCTCATAGAAGTAGACTTAATAAGGAAGGTTTAGGTTATGATGAGGATAACCCCTTCACCAACGATAATAGGCCTTTAAAGAAACCAAATACTTTGAATATGAAATGTAAATGTTGCTTTTATATTGAACACATAATTAGAGGATGTCTAATTAAGAATGACAAATCTTATAAGTTGAAAAAGGATTAGGTTCCTAAGAGGACTATGAAGGCTAATCTGCCCTAAACTATTTGAGTACCAAAGAAGACTTAGATGATTTAGTTATGTAGATATGCTTGGAAGTCTAGAATAAGATGTTTAGCAAATGGTACTTGGATAGTGGATGTTCAAGACTCATGATTGGAAATAAGTACCTTTTCACCAATTTGAAGGATACAAATGGAGAAAGTGTCAACTTTGAAGATAACTTCAAGGGTCAGATGATCAAAATCAGTTTCATAGTTAACATTTCTCTAACCATTGATGATAAGTTGTATGTTGAAGGCTTTATGCTTAATTTACTTAGCATAAGTCAATTATGAGATAAAGGATTCAAAGTTTGTTTTCATGCCTTGTGTTATGAGATAATTGATGTTAGCACAAATACCATTGCATTCATAGTTCATAGGCATTCCAATGTATATGTCATTTATTTACATGACATTGCATTCAAGGATTTGTGCCTTATGTTAAGCAAGAAGGAAGACATGTGATTGTGGCATAAAAGACAAAGATATACAAACATTGATGTTTTGGAAAAACTTTCTAAAAAGATTTAGTTAAAGGTTTACGAAAACTTATCTTCAAAAAGGATGCAATTTGTGACGCATATGCTTTGGGAAAACAAACTAGATCATATTTTAAAAGCAAAAATGGATTTCAACCACTAGACCTGTACAACTCTTGGATATATTTAAATGGATCATCTAGGATAATGAGCTTAGGAGGAATACATTATTTTTTGGTTATTATTGATCATTACTTAAGGTTTACATGAGTTTTATTATTTACACAAGAAAAGAAGCTTTTAAAAATGTTTGTTCTATCCATCAAGAAATTATAAAACCAAATAGGTTATACAATTATGTGCATTAAGAGTGACCATGGAAAAAAATTTGAAAATTTGGATTTTGAATCATTTTATGATAAGCATGGCATTGAGTATAATTTTTTCATACCTGAAACTCTTTAACAAAATAGAGTTGTTGAAAGGATAAATAGAATATTAGTAGAAATGGTTATGACCAAATTGTGCGAGGATGACTTGAAAAAATCATTTTTAGGAAGTCATTAATACATTATACTATATCATCAATAGGGTCATGATTAGATCAATTTTTAAGAAAACTTCTTATAAGTTATTCAAGAGAAAGAAGCCTAATATTGCATATTTTCATCTATTTGGTTGTAAATGCTCTGTACTCAATAATGTGAATGATAACCTAAGAAAATTCAATGTCAAATCAAATAAAGTGATTTTTCAAGGATATTTCTCTACCACTAAAGCGTATAGAGTCGTCAATTAAAAGACACTTATTGTTAAAGAATCTATACATGTGATATTTGATGAATCATCTTCTACGTATGTTGATAGGATTAATGAAGAACAAGTGATAAAGCTTATGAAAGAACTTCAAATCAAAGAGACCTTCACTCTCAAAGAAGAAAAGTCTCAAATTGAGGTAGTGCAACAAGATGAAAATCAAATGCAACCTTAAGAAGTGCAAAGGAAAATCTATTTTCTAAGGGTGAAAGATAAAGTCAAAGAGGGAGAGATCATTGGTATCCTATCTCAATGAGTGAGAACAAGGGCATGTATATGAACACATGTAAATTTATGGCATTCTTGTCACAAAAGGATGGGTGACAATCATGTACAAGAAGAACTAAATCAATTTGATAGGAATTGGGTATGGGAACTAGTTCCTAAGCTAACAGATCATCCCACCATCGACATAAAATGGATATACCAAAACAAAGTGGATGAATCTAGAGGTGTTGTAAGAAACAAGGGTATATTAGGTACTTAAAGCTATTTTCAAGAGAAAAAGTATTGTTTTCGATAAAACTTATACACCTATAGTTAGACTTAAAGCAATTAGAATTTCTCTCACGTATGCATGTCATTTAAATTTTAAATTATTTCAAATGGAAGTTAAATTTTTTTTTTAAATGGTTTTATCCTAGAGGATGTGCATGTGAAACAATCTCTTGCTTTAAAAAATTCAAACTTTTCAAACCATGTTTTAAACTTAGAAAAGCCTTTTATGGTTTGAAACAAGCTTCTAGAGCTTAGTATGAAAGGTTGAACACATTTTTAATTGAAAATGGTTTTGCAAAAGGAAATGTGGATACCAACTTGTTTATTAAAAAACATAAGCAAGACATTTTAATTATTCAAATTTATAATGATGACATTATCTTTAGTTCTACTAATGAATCTTTATATAGAGAGTTTTCTAAGATAATGTATGGTGAATTTGAAATGAGTGTGATATGAGAGCTAAATTACTTATTTGGACTTCAAATCAAACAAATAAAGAAAGAGATCTTACTCAACCAATCAAAGTATACTGAAGACCTTTTCAAGAGGTTCAATTTGCAAGAGGTTAAGGAGCAATCAACCCTTATAAGCACCTCCATAAAGTTTGATATGGATGAAAGAGGTAAAAGTGTTGATATAAAGATGTATAAAAGCATGATAAGATTTAACTACATCTAAACTTTAGGGTATGTATGTGTACACATATTTCAAGCGAATACTAAGGAATCACATTTAAATGTCATAAAACAATTATTGAGGTATCCTAAAAGAACACTTAATATTGGCTTACGGTATCTTAAGGCTCAATATTTGAATTATGTGTATTCTTGAATGTCAATTTTAAGGGATGTCGAATAGATAGGAAAAACACTAGTGGCACTTGTTAATTCTTAGGAAATATGTTGGTTTCATGGTTTTTTAATAAGAAAAATTCAATTGCAAATTCTACTATAGAAGCCAAATATGTTTTTACAGCTAGTTGTTGTGCACAAATTCTTTAGATAAAATAACAATTTTTAGATTTTTTTTTTAAAATAAAACTTCAATTTATTATGATGACACGAGTACCATACAACTTTCAAAAAATCTCATTTTGCATTCACGGATTGAAAACATTGAGATTAGTCACTATTTCTTGTGTGATCATGTTAGCAAATGTGATATTATGCTTGAATTTATTGATACTAACCATCAATTTACTGATATTTTCACTAAGACACTTGACAAAGAGAGATTTGCATATATAATGATAAAGCTTGAAACGATTGATGTAAGACAAGTAAGTGTCTAGCATCTTTATTTCTAGATTACATGCCTTTTGTGCTACTTACTTACTTAAATAGTTGTCTGATATGTTTGAATATGCTATACTATATGGTGATTTCATTTGGGTATGATATTGTGATATGTGATATGTATGAATAAGTTTGTTTTTGGTTTTGGATGAGAATTCAAATTGAAACAATGCAAAGTTATATTTGACATTTATCGACATTCAAATTCATATAATAAAAATCTCTAATGGTCAAAATATTCAACTTTTATAGCTTGTGGTGTTTTGATTCAGCTTTTTAAAATTGGATTTGTACATAAAAATCTGCAAGTCTATAATTTTTTGGTCACACATGACCATGCATCCAAATTATGCATGACCATGCAACGTTGTAGTCACACAAATAGTCACATGTATTGCACAAGTTCATGGAAACAACCATGCAATTTAAAATTTCAAATTTTTATAAGTTTTTGCAAAAATGCGATCATGGAGCTTTCATTGACATGATTGCACAAAATTAAAGGCGTTTTAAGAAATAGGGTAGACACACGACCATGTAATATCACAACACGATCACGCGTGCATAACTATATATAAAAAACCCAAACTTTTTTCATTTTCATGTCAAATTGAAAACCCCAGCCACAAATTCTATCAATTTTCTCCTAACTCTTCATTATTTTCTCTCAAATCTCTTGCATTCATTTAATTTCAAGTTTAATACAAACATTTTCTCTCGCATCTTACACAATTTCACATCATATTTCACATAAATTCATCCCCATTCAACCTAAGACCCAAGAACTTCAAAGTCTCCTCAAAGTTCCTTCTAAAATAAAGCTTCCAACTTGCTTGAGGCCTTCTCACAGTACGAGATGTCAAGAAAACCCATTAGGGATCATTTTCTTATCTTGCTCACAAAATTTATTACTATATAAATTGATGAAGCACGTTATTTATGTGGAAAAAAGTTTGGATGAACATATTTTGAGACAAATAGGATTGTGGGATGATAGTATTGGCTTGGTTGATGTAGTAAATTTAAAGAATTTGTTTTTCATGAAATTTGATACATATGAGAATCTTGTATATGAATATTTAAGTTTGTTATCTTTGGAAAAGGACGCTAGAGGTACTATCATAGATCATACAATGAATTTTTGGTTAGCAAATAGTGATTAGGTCGTAACTCCTAAAAAGTCGACTGAATGACTTGAGTGTGACATTGGGGGTATTCTAGACTTCGTTAATGATCCCTGCTCCTAATTCATATGAGTTCTATTGAGTGGCTTAGGATTTTATAAAGCACAAAAAAGGCATATTTATTGAACAACTTGACAATAAAAACTTTCTTTAGATAGTCACCTACATGTTGAATGCTTGAATAAACACTAACAGGAATATCAATGTTTGGGAGATGACTATTAAAGAAGTTGCCATGATAGGTCGATTGATAAATATGGCATGGTGGATGGTGAACAAACTAAATGACATTTATATGAATAATAATAAAGAAAATGTTCCTTTTAATTTTGGCATGTTCATCATATTTATTATTGTTAACTTAAGGATCTCATTGGATGATTTTGTTGTCTATAAGATTTCTTTTGAGGAGGCTTACATGTTAAATACTAATGCATTATACCGCATGAAGGTCATTAAAAATGATGGAGTGGATGATTGGAGATTACTCGTAGGTGTTGGAGAAAACGAGCCCTTTCTTGGTCTTTTAGTTAGGTATTTCATAGCTCTTTTAATGACTATTGAAGAGATTAGCAATAGGCGAGGTCAACGTGCTTAAGCTGAGGCTAGTCTTGAGGCTTAATCTACATTAGAATCTTAATAGCTTTGAGTTCATGTAATCTTTTAGAGACATTTTTGACACATTCAATGAAAACTTTGAGTCATTCAGAGGGGAATTAAACATGTTTAGCAGTGAGATTTCTAGCTAACTTGTCTTGCTCCACGGTCACATTGATGTTCTTAAAGTCGAATTCTTAGCTAGAAGGTCACTAGTTTAGCTACCTTTAAATAATATGCCTCCAACTAAAGATTGATCTTGCATATGCATTTCATCATTTTTCTTGTATTATCATCACTTTTACATTGTGTTTCATACATATCTTGATTCACATCTTTTTTAGGAACATACTTATCCTTGATGTTTCTTGTTACTTTGTTTTTTCTTTCCTTTTTGATTGATTCATGGATTTACCGTAATGTTCATTTTAGATACATTGATGACTTTTTATTGCTTAACATCATTTGATGACATTATTGATGACTATTTGATGATCTTGATCCTTGTTGAAAATGAGCTTGTAGTTGATTTGTTGTGGTCATTAAGTAGTAATTGGTTGGATTATATTTAAGAATAGTTTCTTTGTTTTTTTTTTTTGAAAATAAGAAATGTCCAAAAATATAGGAGACTTTGTCAATTTTTTTTTTTTTAATGTCAAAAAGAAAGAGAAATAGTAAGTTTGATTTGACTCAAAACAATGCGTAAAAACTTGGCAAATTGAACCTTACGTGAACAACAAAAAGGAAACACTTAGAAAGTGTGAGTTTTGCTTTGATTTAACTTGTTAAAGATTTGATCAAACTTTGAATTGTTAACATAATTTTATTAACAATCAAAAAGAGGGAGATTGTTAAACCTTTAGTGTTTTGATAATAATAAAAAATATGTTAAAAGGACTAATTACCTTTAGCATGACTTTGTTCGTGACTAAAAAAAGGCACAAGTATTATTTATGTAGGTTTCATGCATTATACGACTATGTACCATATGTTGTTATAATTTAACAGGTGCATTAAAAACATAAGATTATGTCACTTGCTTATGTTAGGGCCTGTGATTTTTTAGAAAAATTTTAGGTTGCTAGAATATAACATGACCATGTGTGTGTAATTTAAGACCAACATGATCATTACACTCATGCAACCATATCATATTGAGTCAAAGGAACTTAAGTCAATAGCATGATCATGTCCAAATAAGACACACGATCATGCTGAAACATCTCAAAGAAACACCAGCTCTTCAATTGTGCAGCCTCATCATGTTATGCTAAAAGGTCAAAAGTCAAATACATGATCATATCCATCAATAACACACAATCAAGCATAATACCTTTTGAGGAAACATAACCTCTAAAAACATGTAGCCTAATTGTATATGATGGTCAATATACTCAAGTCAACTTACGATCGTGCATGAAGTTTCAACATGACCATGCAATTGAAGAATAAAGAGACACACGATCATGCTAATCATGCAAATACATCATGTAACACTAATCACGAAGAAGATAGATTGAGATGATGCACGATCATGCAAGAATAAAACTCACAACCGTACGATATGAAATATGGACAAACACCACCAACCTTGTCAAGCAAAGCTAATCATGCAAAGGTGAATCAACATCTTCCACAAAGCATAACCTTATAGCTTTGGCACACAATCGTGCATGATTAGTAGGCATTATAAATTCAACCATTAGGAGCTTGTTCAAGATAATAAATGAAGCTAGCACGACTGTGCACTCGAGGGACATAACTGTACACCTAGAAAATTTATTGCGACAGAGTTCTTTTCACCTACCCAATAGATACTAATTATACCTAATGATTCCTTTCTGTTACCAACAATATTTATAGTATAAAGGGAAACCACTTTGAAGTGAGAAGGGTTAAAGATTACATTATACAATCAAGTTTAGATTTCTATTGCTCTTGCTCACTCTTTTTTCTCTCATTAAGTTCATTCTTGATATATCTTTGAGAGATCTCATGCTTATTCCTATGTATCAGCTTACTTAAAGGCATTCGTACAAGCTTTTTACTGTATTCAAATTGAAAGGTGAAATCCCTATTAACAAGTTAAAAGGCGAAATTATCTTGGATAAAAACTATTGTATCTTTAAAGTTTGAAGATAGTTAAAACTTCAATTTGGTTTGATTGAGGAACAGGATATAAGAGGCTCATATTTAAAGCTCTAAACCTTTATAAATTGGTTAAGCAAAATTCTCTAACTCTTACTCTTCTTACTTTACTTGTATTTGTAATATTGTTGATCATTTGATTATTTGCCTACTTGTTAGTTTAATTGAGTTGAATATATGTTTGCATTTAAATTATGTTAATTTACACTTGATTTTTTATAAAAATTTTTAAACTAGTAAAGTTTTTTAAAATCATATTTACCCCATTTTAGGATTATTTTTCTAGCTAAAAGGTTTTACATACTTAGTGACTATTAAAGGGAAAATTGTATGACAGAAGTTGTTGTTATTTAAGGTTTCATTGGAATCGAACTAGCTAGTTAAAAGGTTAAAAACCATTGAACGTCATAGTTGCATATGAACCTAGAGCTAATTTTCATCATTATATTGTTTATTAATTTATTGTTCAATTTTTTGCATTTTACATTTCATTCAAGTCATAATTCAAAACCCTTTTTTTTTTTCTATTTGTCATTCATGTCTACATTTAGGGATTAAGTTAATCTTTCAATTTGATTGTTTTTCAATGAATCAGAGTATAATTATTTACAAAATCACTTCGTAGGATTGGCATTTGCTCATCCTAGCTATAATTTAGTGTTTAAGGTTGAAAAGAAACTTTTTAATTAATTTGGACCATTCAACATGCTGCCACTCATGCACCTAGACCAATAAGGAAACATTTTAAATATCAAATTCAAACATTCATAGATCAGTTGCAAATGATTATAGGGACAACTAAAGTACGTAGTAATATCATGAATATGTAGGCAAAGAGCTCAAAAGTTAAAGACATAAGATAAAATAGGGTGAAAATTAGATCCGAGTTTTAAAAAGTCTAGGTTAAAAAGAATGTATGCATAAACATAAGCATACCCTAATTTAGTTGACATTGGGTTCTAGTCTCACCTATGAATTGGTATGTATTATGAGGGTCATTTCAAAGGATCATATGTAAGATACTCTTTACATGCCCATAAGAAGACAACACCTATAGTAAGTGCATTAAGAGTCTATAGTATGAGACATCCACCCATAGCAAGATGCATAAGGCCATAGTATACCCGTGAGTGGACATAGGATTAAGAGCAGTCCAATATAGGATGTAGGAAAGGAAGGACTACTCAATGACCCATATGGCCAAGGTGTCTATTCCCTAACTCAATCTAGTCCAATTGGCATAATTAGTTAAAGTAAAGTTAAGATCTAGTGAAGTTAGATAAATGCTTTCACCCTAGATTAATAAAAGACATAAAGTCATCAAAATGTAGGGTTGGAATAAATTCTAGATGACTAAATAAAAAGGGCACTTAGGTTCATGTTAAAAGTAAAGGTTAAGAGTTTCTGCCTATTAAGTATTTTAACTCATTTTCCCTACTTTCTATGATTGCAAGTAATAGGGACTCGGTGGCTATGGGACAGGGTGCAAGACAATAGGCATGAGTGTCACAGGTATAATATTGGCATTTAGAAGTTCATGATATTATTATTATTATTATTATTATAGTTATTAAACTGACATTATTATGGTTGTTGAAGATTTTATATGTTGTTGATTTATTTAGTTGAGACATCCTAATGCTTCTAGTTAAATAACAATTATTGAGGTATTATTTAAAAAATTGTTGCAAATGGATGGTAGTTAATTGTATGCCCTAGTAAGGTTAAACAGTTGTAGCTTTTTTTCTCTCAAGAGTAGTATTTCTAGAGAGCATAGTACTTCTAGAGAGGGTTTTACATCATCACTCTTGGGTACAAGAGAAATATATTTCATCATTCAAATAGCGTCATAAAATATTTTCAAGTGTACAGCCTCAACTACTAGCAGACCATCTGAATTGCCCCATGCAATGGAAAGTATTGACAATGATAACTTTTTGTAGTTCTACAATTTCCGTTAGTGTTACTTTGTAGTGGGATTCTAGCTTGATATTACTTTGTAATTATCACCCCACAAACAGCAACCTCAGCCTCTGGGATTCTATTAAGAACATTGTGTGCAATTTCTAAAAGTGTTAATTTATGGATGGCGAATCCGCTCAATCTTGTGAATAAAACAACTCTTTAACTTTATCATAAAAGAATAAATCTCAATAACCAATGCTTACGTGTTTTAAGCACAACAAATTATTAAATAGTCTTAGCAAACCCTAAAAATGACTACTAATAAAAAAGAAAGGAATAATTAAAATAAAACTCTAAAACTAGAAAGTTTCATGATGTCTTGAAACTTCGTAGACTTGATGAAAAAACTTTTGGTTCGAAGGAACACTCGTTTTAAGCTTAGGACCTTTTGGAATGGCCTAAGATGCTTTCTAGAACAATATCTGAAACCAATTGTTTTGGTATCGTCCTTACTAAAACTTTCGTTCCAAATTTGCTGCATCATTCTCCCTTACTAGAAAAAGATTCTTCCTTGAATCAAAATCTGTCTTGGAATCACTCATCGTGCTGTTCTCCAAATCACAAAGCCTTGTGCAACAAACACGACATTTTCAGCAGTCACAAATTCTGTGTTATTCTCTCTGAGCTTTCTCATGGTTGTTTCCTTCGTCTTGGGCTCAAAATTTTCTGTTGTGAAGTCCTTTGCTTTCTTTTCCTCACAGGAACTTGGTCAATTGATTTAGGAATGAGCTCTCTATCATTACTCTCCTCAACAATTTATTTGATGTTCTTTCCTCGTCTTTTCCACCTCATACCTCCTAGATGAATCACAATTGTTTTCTGTTGAATCAATTATAATGAGATGTCAGCAACCATATGGCCCTACTCAGAACTCTAAATTATTCTCAGTTTCGAGTTACCCAGACAAGTTAACCATGTTTTTGAAAGCTTCAATTTTTGGTGCCTTTTCCTCTTTTTTAACCTCTTCAGAACATTGAACTATTTTTCTCCAAAATTTTCTGGTACAATAACACGATCTTCCTTTTATCAAACTACTAGGTACAAACCAAAAATATATCCATCAAAGCAGCTTTTAGGATCCCATTGAAGCTGAGAAACATCATGGTTTACATTTGCAGGTGAGAAGATTTAATGGAGATATTAGCCCATCAAATTCAATAACATTGTAAAGCCTAAGAAAATTTGTTTTGACATTGTTGAAAGTCATGTCATCAAATTGTACTACGCACCAAAAGTTAAAAAAAAAAAATTGCCATCTTCTGTAACATATGTACTTGTAAAATCTACTTTGTTGGATTAGCACATGGTAACAGAAGTCCTCAAACCTTCTCATCATCTTTTGCAGTGGGATCAACTTAACAACTCTTAAGTTCTTCATATTTCATATTTGCTGCGGTGATCAATTTGAGCAAGTACATAAAAATACTGCAAAAAAAAAAGCAAGCCAATCAATATTAAACTTATACCTTTCATTATATGAAATGTGGTTATAGAAGTAAGAAATGCAGTTTCTGTTAAAAATTGTTCTCTCCATGAGATCAATGTTTTTCTAACTACAAAACATTCCTCGAACAGGAAGAAATTGAAAGAGATTAAACCCACAATCTTTTTTCAGTTCTAATCATCCATTGTAATAGGGTTATCAACCTTGAACAAGTGAGTTTTGAAAAGTCTAGAGTAAGAAGCCAATACATACCAAAATGCTCCCCACAGCAAAGAAAAAAACACAATGATATACAACAAATCCCATCTCTGCCATCTCAAAATCCTCCCTCTTTCTCTTTTCAATAAACTTTGCATAACTAACAAATTCAATCTAAGATATGCAATTAGTTCTAATTATCTAAAAATTTAAAAAGAAGTGTCACATTTTGCGATAGCAAGCATGCAGGTAAAAATCCATCTACCACAACATCAATCGTATAGAAATTCTTGACAATGCAGAAACATAAGAAGAAAATAAAAAAAGGGTATCTTGGAGTTTTCTTAGAGGGTCCAATCCGTGACCGAAGAAATCCCAAAAGTAACTAAGAAAATTTTATAACCCTGAATAAATGGTGAGATAACAATTTTCTTCTCACCGTTAATACCATTGTAACAAACCAAACAAACATATAACCGCTTCTTGCTTTCATTAGTGGTCGACTCCACCGGGCGCATATGCAACTATCAAATCCACCCGATAAAATAATTAAATCATCGCTATAAAAATGAAAAAATCTCTGCGGATGGTTTGGAATAAAATTCTGAACTATTTTCTTTAATATTTCGCAAGATTATTGGACACCGCCATAAACAAAATTTATAAGCACATTAATACTACTTAAATCAAACATAAAAAAACTTTAAAATATAGTAAATGTCATATACATCTCCTGAGGTTTGATCAAAGTAGAAGTAACCCTAATTTTTTTGGTAAGTAGAACCCTAAATTTTACTTTCTCGTGAAAATAGAAAACCGCAAAAACTAACCAACCTTGGCTGTGGGAGCTACTGAAGCAACTGATTCAGCATCATTCAAAGACAAAGTGAATGCACGATACGAAAGGAAGAGAGAACGGCGACTGTAATATACGCGCTACACCAAACGCCAATGGCTAATAACAGATTGAAGAAATCGGAGGCAGTCATTGATTCAACATTTGGAAACTGGTTATAATCTCTATATAAAAATGAAAATTTAAAATAAATAAAAATGAAAGATTTATTCCGAAAGAAACGAAACAGAGTTGAAGGCAAAGAAGAAGAGGAAAAGCAATCTAGAGCTTAATTTTTTCCTCCGTTTTCCAATGATAAAGGTAAGTCGGATCAAACTAGGGGAAGGTAGGCATTATATTAGGACTTAAATTGATAACTTGGTCTCTTGGGTTACTTGAATTATTTAATCATTTAATTTTGGCCAAATCAATAGTCCCACCCAAGGTTTCCCTAACTAATGCTTGCCCAACAAATTTTAAAAAATCAAATACTTACCCCTTAACCAAATTTGTTCCAATTTTATTAATATTTTTATTGAGATAACTAAAATACCCTTCAAAATTAAGGTTGAATGAAAGAGATAAGATTAGGGTTGAATTCAAACTGAATATATTTAAGTTTGTTTTTTAGTTTGATTTAAATAAGTTCAAAATAAACTACTTGAATATGAACTCAATCCTAACTCAAATTATGGCATTAAAAAATTTTAAGCACGAATCCAAATTCGAATCATACGAACTGAACTCAAACATATTCTTAAATTCAAATTAAAATTTTTAATTATATTTTTTTACTAAATTTTAAATATGTGTGCGTTTTCAATATGTCATAATCAATATATTAAATTTTCAATAAGTCATTATATAATATATATATATATATATATATATATATATTTACAATAAATCATAATAAATATATTCATGTTTTTAACAAATCATAATAAATATATTTGTATTTTTAACAAATCATTATAAATATGTTTGTGATTCCAATAACTCATAATAAATATATTATATTTTCAATAAATCATAATAAATATATTTATTATAAATAAATAAATAAATTTTATTATGATAATTTATCGAATGTTAATCAAACATGAATCAAATTCTTAAATCTGAATTCAAACTTTGTTATATAAAGTTTTATAAATATGAATTTAAATTCAAACTGAATTTGAATTTAAATATACACCTAAATTTGAACTCAGTTTTACTCAAACCTGATTTTAAAGGAGATAGGGTGATTACCCAAGTTTAGAATTCAATGAAAGGCTTTGGAATTCGTCTATCTCTTGCGCCTATCTGTAGAAGTATTTTGACAAATTAACTCAAGAATATATGCTTTTACAACAAAACCAAGAAACCCATCTATTATTTTGTTGCTTCTTTTACGTATATGGAATGACCAGTGCATAAAATAAAACTGTTTTTGTTTATGAGAAACAAGGCGTTCTTTTTCATATGAAAATCCCCACTCTATCAAATTTAGTAGAAAAAAATAAAAAATCATAGATTGGTTTCTTATATAAGGACTTTTGGGATTAATAATTTATTTTAATTTTCAGAAAGACGTGGTATCGTCCATATATAAAGCCTAAGTAACTCGATCACCCAAGACTAAGATTTAGTGGGTCAGGACCCAAAGCCCTAATTTTTGTTACTAAACAGCATAAATTATGGCCCAGAAGCAGCCCAAACTAAGAACCGCTGCAATTCTAGCCTTCCAGCTTCTTCAGCTTTACTTCTCTTTTATTTTGTCAAGCTGACGACGGTGTCCCTTCTCTGAAACCTTCGAGCTTCAAAACAAGCTGGGTAATCTTCTTCTTCTTCTTCTTCTTATTCATTTCCAGATTTATTAACTGTGTTTTTAAGGTTTATTAAGTCCATTTTCTTTTGGGTTAATGGTTGGTTGTTCCGGTTTTCTGGCTATTGGATTTCCATACTTTTTCTACTTTGATGTTTAATGTTTTTGTGACAGTAAGAGGCACTTTTTGTGATTAAATAAAATGGTGAATTATTATTATTTTTTTTTAAGTTCTTCCAATTATGCGCCTTCCCTAATTTTGTTACTTACTGCTTAATACTCTTATGTGAATTTATAGTTCTGTTTTTTATTTTACTAGTTATTCAAATGGTTTCATGTAGGATTTGTTGTTGGCCAAAGTGTTATGAGTGAGAACTGATGAAGAATACAAGTATGGTTCAGTTGTTTTTGTCGACGCCTAGTTGGGAAGATGATGGGGATGCTGACTCTACCAAACTGATAATATCTCTTTTGAATAAATTGGAATCTGTTATCTGGTCTCTTATAACTTCTGGAGGGCGGTCAGAGGCTCGACTATGGCTTTGCAACACTATATCGGGTATAGGTTCTATCAGTGGTGACCAGCAGTGTGAGCTATTTGTAAATCTGTTGAGGTCAAAGCGATTGAGTCGAGGTGTGGCCTCTCAGCTCTTGCAAATGATTTTTGAGAAGAGGCCTTATAAAGCTGGCCCTGTCTTGGCCAAGAGAAGTTGCATGCTTGAGAAGTTCTTTGAAAGTATGGCCATTTATTTGCTTCAATTGCATTTTATCGGATACTAATTCCTATCTGATGAGAGATTTGATTAATTTCTGACTGTAGTTTTTATTTGCTTAACACAGGAAATCCTAGGCGTGTACTGCAATGGTTTTCTAATTATTCTGATGGTGGGGGAGGCTTGGGACAACAGAAAGGTGCAAAGGCACTATCCCAATTTGCTTTTGTTAATCGAGATATTTGTTGGGAGGAGCTTGAGTGGAAGGGAAAACATGGGCAATCACCTGCAATGGTTGCTACTAAGCCCCATTATTTTCTAGACTTGGATGTCCAAAGGACAGTAGAAAATTTCCTTGAAAATGTACCTGAATTTTGGTCATCCAATGAATTTGCAGAGTCGGTAAAAGATGGTGAGATCTTGCGCATTGATACAAAATTCTTTATAGAAATGTTTGTTAATTTGATGTATAAAGAAGATGCAAGAGATGTATGGGAAGTTATAAATGAGTTTCTTGTAGAGGAATCTTTCTCAGCGTTATGTCAGCGCCTTCTTATTATCCTTGAAGAGCATGAATTCTGCATTTTCCTGGAGTTGCTGCATATATATATTAACCCCAGAATGGAACCTAAACATTTTGGTACCACATCTTACTGGCTTGAGATTATTCTTTCTAGGTGCAGTGATTGTAAATCTATTGATCAGCTACTTTTGTTAAATGCTGTTATCAATCAAAGACGCCAACTTCTTGGGTTTTTAAATGATGGTGGATACCAGGAAGAACAAGTAAAAATTAAAGATATTGTATTAGAGATTGCCTCAGCTTCTCTCAAAGTCAACAGTTTGTCTATGATTTTGAAGGAGTGCTTAAGGTTAAATACCATGGAAGCAATTAAAATAATGGGACTTAATTCTTGGGTCATTTATTCTAGGTTATCTGAGGAAGACTGGACTGTGGAGTCATGGGAATCATTATTTATGAGCAGTGGAATACAGTTTCGCAAATCTGATAAATATGTATTGCTAAAGCATGAAGAATTATCAGAAGAAAGTGGGTCAGACTTGGATAATAGAATGTCAAATAGAAGCAGGCGCAAGAAGAAGAAAAAAATTAGAAAGAAAAGGAGACGGAATTATGATGATGATGATGAAAGTAATGATAATGAGCTGCTGGATTTTGATACCTCAAATAGTGGGCGAAATTTGCAATCTAGGGCTGTTAGCTGGTTGCTCTCCACTGATGGGTTTTCTGCATCATGGACTAGTGTGAGTTTGTTACTCTATCTTAACTTTTGAAGCTTATTTCATTGAAAAGCAAATTTCTTCTTAAATCATGAAATTTTCCATGCTACAAAAGTATTTCCTCTTATTAGCTGAGGAAGCATGTTTGTCACACGTTGTGATGTAATGAAAATCCTGTAACCAGCTATGTTGATCTTTTATCAGAGTCTAGACCAGTATATATATATATATATATATATATATATATATATATATATATATATGTATATGTAATAAACCTGTTCCTAGTTTACAAACTTTAATCTTTTATCAATCAAGTATGGAAAAAAGTTTACCTTAATTTTGACATATTACTCTTCTTTTTGTGGTTTTTTATTTTTTTTATGTGATTTTTATGATTGATATTCATACATTTGACTCTACTGCAGATACTGATCTAAGTTCTTTTAGTCTATAAACCTTTCATTTGATTACTGCTATGTTTTGTAGGCGGATTTACCGGAACATCTGTCAATGCATTGCTTGGCTACATGGATGAAGTGGCTTGTTAACAAGTGGAGCAACATGGATTAATTGTCCTGGATTTGATTTACCATGTCTCCACTGGTAGCCATGGCCGTCAGTGCTTTGCATATTTGTAAAGACTGAAACGTGTCCTTTGGTCACACATAGGATAATACTTGACATTTGATCATTGTCTTTGCCCTTAAGATGTGACTAATAATATTTTTTTTTCAGAGATTTGAAGAACTTTTCACTTGGTGAGGAAATTCCTCTAGACGGTTACTTTTATCTGGTTTCAACTGATAAACTTCAAGAACTCATTATGGTGTGAAATGGTTTGTAAACACATTATCAGATGCAGCTTCATCTGGAACTCGATAAATTTTGGACAGCCTGATTGGTTGAGAAGGATACATATGCAACTTAAATTTGATCTGATATGCAGGTTGACACAGTAGCATGGCATCATCCCTTCTGCAATCTTCTGTAATTTCCAATCCATGGAAAGTAAAATCCAGCCATGATCTCTCTCTCTCAATAAGGTTTTTTTTCTTTAAATTTATATCCAAACAATTCCATGTTTACTGAAGGGATTTAAAATTGATGTCTTTTTCTCTTTTGTGTTCGGGTGTAGGATAACAGAGTTGTGAATTAGATGATTAGAGTATTTGGGTGAAGCCGGTTCCACCATGTTCAGCTTTGATGCCTTGCGATGTAATTTGATATTTACATTCATTTCAGTAATGTAAATTGCATTTCCTTTTTCACATGTTCACCTGTAATCCGTCCACTTCCATTGTGCTGATGAGAATGAATAATAACATACAAGTTTAACGACAAATCATATTATTAAATTGGATTCCTTAATTACTACCATTCCAATCTTGAATCCTATGAAATCCATATAATTCTGAAAGCCAAGAGTATTCTTTTCGGTTTTGCTTAACAAGATTGGAGACTGGTCATATGTTAAAATCGATCCTTCAATAGTAACAATTCAATTGTTATGAGAGCTTGGGTATAGAAAAGCCACAACTAGCCTGATTTAAATTTACAGGAGCTTGTATCTAAGAAATGGTTCCCCTTCCCAAATAGAAATTACGGTAACAGCAAAGAGGTCTTAAAGAACATAACTATTTGCAGGTTATAAATTAATCATCATGCAAGAATTTCGTACATGACTGTGGTTATAAATTTATTTCAAAGCAAATTTACAACATATTGACCCTGACAGGATCTCAGAGAGCCTCACTTTCATGCATCCATAAAAATGAAGCATCGTTACCATGAAGCCCTACCTACAAGAAACGAAATTCAGGTTAACTGGTAGGAGCATTTTGCTGGGGGATTTCCAAGCTTAATATATGCACATTCTTCAGTTTTTGTCTTAGTCCAGAGAGTAACATACACATTGAAAGAACTAATACCTTGGGAAGAATAAGCTGGCAGGCTAACGTATTTGGGGCATGAGCTTTTTGAGGCAGCACACTTCCGGAACTGGATAACAAGAAACATTCAGAACATATAATGACTTTCAAAAGTAAGCTCAAACAGGGCATAATATAATAGGCATGATTCTGCTCAGAACATTGTCAGCAAGAAAGTTCTAACATTAAAAACATTCATAGAATGGACTTTTAGTGTCAACAATCAGCTTATTTTACTCTGTGTTTAAAATGAATGCTTAACAGGTTTCTTCTCCATCTTGGGTCAATTTAATCATAGGACAAAATGAAAACCCAATTATATCAAAGGGCAGAGCCCAGATCTTAATCATACTAATTATCTATATAATGATAGATTCTAACCTTGAAATCCTTATAGAAGCACAAATGAAGTTCCTCCACAGCACCTTTCGAACAAACAAGTTTAGGTGTTGTATGGAAAGCATTCTGAATGGCAGAGATAATGCCTCCAAGGGGATACTTCTCAGTATTAGAAGGAACATATCCAGCTTCATTCAATACTTTCTGAAATCATTTTTCCCCACACAAAAAGGAACATATATATACACATTAGTTAAAACAACTGACTATCATGAACACTGCGCCTCATTAATTTCCAATGTAATATAGATTACCAGCATCAAACAAGATAAAACAATTCAGTCAGTCCAGCAAAATTACTTCAGTTAAAATAGCTTAGTGTGAAACACAGGAAAGGTTAAGAATTGACAGCAAAAGTTTTTCAGACTTACTGTGACATTATATTTAAAGTAAACATTGAGTGTGGTTAAGAAGTAACTGTATTCATCTCGAGTTACAGGAAAACTACAAGTTCCATGCTTCTCTGAAAGAGAAAGTGAAAATCAGAAGTAGCATGACTTATAATCCAGTTCAAACCAAAAACATTATGTAGAAAATGAGATGTACTATCAGCTCTATCATGAAACACGGAAGGAGCTAAAGATGTTTACCCCACTGCCAATGCATATCCCAGAATTCAGCCATGATAAGAACACAACAAAAAAGCAGTGTCAGTTCCGAAACAATGGTGAGTAATGATTTAGAAACAAATATAAGTTTATAAAGTTTAAACAACCTCATGAGCCCAAAATGACCCTTTTCCACTATAGCAAGTTGATGATGAGTCGCAACTTAAAGTTGGCCAATACTTCTCTAGGGCATCAAGTATTGTTGAAATCTACAAATTGCATCAACCAACAAAGATGAGGCATCCAAGGAGATTGCTACAACTTCTAAAATCTAATACACAACTAAGGGCAGAAATTCGTTCAGAAATATGAAAAAAAAAATTGTCAGAAAGTTCTAATATGAAAACGTGGTACAGCTGAGTAAAACTGACCTCTTTTTCATTGAAACTAGATCCCTTGCAACAGGCAGGCCAAGTCCCATCATTGTAGTCAGGCCAGAGTCCATCTGCCACACAAGTATTAGAAGATTAGATCAGCATATATCTTATTAGAAAGAGATTTTCCCAGGCCAAACAAAAAATGAAGTAACTCCATTTTATTAAAAAACAAAGAACAGAGTTTAAAAATGCACCAAAGCAGCCATCTACAACCTCTTGTAAACTTCATGTTATAACATTATCCATATTAAAGATCTCATTCACAACCTTGTACTTACGGATTGTAAATTCGGTGGGCGAATTCGATCTGGAAAAGGAAAATAAGAAATAATTGTTGGTAAGTTTCAACAGCTATGCTTTCAAGTTTAACTTGTATTAAAAGAACATTTACAGTCAAAATTTATAAAATTTAATTGAATCATCATATCATCCGCAAAACAAATGCCATAGAAAAGTCTCCAATATACTAAATAATTGAGCTGAAGACCTGTTCACCACATATAAGGTCAATCAAAAAACATTATTTTAATACAAACGCCTAAATAATTTGACCGAATAATCACATCACAGCTCAACAAAAGAGCAAAGACTAGCTCACTGTACAAAAGAACCAACATATTTGACCCTCTTCAGCTTTACAAAAAGAAATAGCATGAAATCAGAGGCGTCCAAAATGAGACCCACAATGGTCAACAGAGATCATACACACGATAAAAAACCCATCTATGCAGCAATGAATTAAACAAATTAAAGCAAGGAATTAAGCAAATTTATCCAAATTGAATGAAGAAGAATAAAAGAGAGAGGAAGAGCACCCGCGACAACAAGCATTGGAAGAACAGCAATGGCGAGTCCGGCGACAAACAGTACCAGGCCATTGAAGAGCCAAGTTGAAGTAATCGAACTCCCTCTGACCACCAACTAGTTCCCCTCGTCCGTCTCTCCTTCCGTCGACCCCCTCAACCATACAGAACGACGCCATAATTGTCAAAACAACCGCCAATGATCGAACCGGAAGAAGAGATAGAGGAGCCATTCTTTATTTCCCTCTACCTAATCGGACTATTTGTCAGTTTATAGAGGGAGAAAACGTAACGGGGACGGAAAGGATAGAATCGTCATTTGACAGTTGCGTCTTATAATAATTAATAATTCCACTCTTGAGTGGATTTTGTCCATTATTGGGGTGTGGGCTTCTTTTGTAATTCAGTGAATGTTACCGCATCTTCCTAATTGTGTCTTTAGAATATACCTTCCTTCTACCAGTTGATCCTCACACGAAGACGAAAAAAAGGGCAACTTTTTCAGCCAATTGTTTCTTTAGAATATGCCTTTCTTCCACCAATTGATTCCTGAAAGAAAGACCCCCAAAAAAAAAAAAGGTAACTTTTCATTTGCAGTCACATGCTCCCAAAGAATTTATCAAATTTTAAATTACAATTTCATTTATGGTTTTATATATAATGGTTTATAACATTTTGAGAATTTTTTTTTTTTTTGTCTTAAAAATATTTAAGCGAAAACCATTATTTTATCACTCTAAATCTCCAAGAATCAAGAAAAAGATTGAAGATCTAAGATTCAATATCAATTACAGAAGACCCAATCAAATCAAGCCTTAAAGATCCAAGATTTCTTCTTATATTTTTCATTTCTCTTCTCTTCTTTTTCATTTCTCTTCTCTTAACTGGTATACTATGAATTCTTCCTTCAACTTTTTCTTCTTGTTTCCATCAAACTTTTATCCCATTGAGTAATATTTGAATTAATTTGAATTATAAAACGAATTAGCACTTAACGATTAATTATATCGTATTATCCAATCATACATGAACATCTCATTATAGTTTACATGAGTATTAAATACTTGTATCCATCAATATCCACATAGTCAAAATGTAAGTCAAGTTGATAATATAGAAAGATAATAAGCCTCTGACATTATCCTAAAATTTACTTTGCTTCACTTTATACAACTTTTCTTTTTGTAATCTACTTTAAGTGGAAAATTTTGATTAGTGGAGCTATGTATTAATTTCTCCAAAGTTGTCTTCATCAAAATGATCATAGAATTGTTTTCTGTCACATTCATTTCAGCGATGCAAGACAAAATCCCCGTGACCAAAGAAAAAAATAGGTCAAACAATTATTCTCATCAAAACTTCGCTAAAATAACATTTCCACCCTTTAAGTTCAAAATATCAAAGTTAAATATTAATTTTAACAATAAAAAAAATATTTATGTATTGGGGTTAATGTCACTTATGTTCCTATAGTACAAACAAATTACTTTTAAACTTTAACTATTTTATATTTTCCTTTTGTTCTACCTATCTTTTTTTTTTTTTTTTTTCATAGTATTACCCACATAGATCAATTGACTAGATTACCCTTAAGTTTTCACTATCCATCTCCCAAACCCATCTTCAAAGCCCTCCCCTCCATTTTCCCATCTCTCATCCTCTAATCACTTTCCACCCCACCCTCAAAATCCCATGATTGAAATTCACTATCCCATTTCACATTTCTCTCCTTTCAAAATGACACCTGGTCCACCCTTCTTGCAACTCAAATATCAAGATTCTATAAAAAAAAATTATGAATATGGGCATAAATTAATCGTGTTTTAATTTAATAAAACTTGGATAAACATATAGTTCAATAAATTTTTTACTCACATAATGAAATCAATTGCTCAACTCATTGGGCCCAATAATTGTAAAAAAGGAGGGCAGGATCCTTTTAGCAAATGCACACATGACTGACACCTCGCTGCAAGATATTGTCATTTTGTGCATCTTTAGAAAGGAAGACTAGTTTTATGTTGATCAATAATTGATCAAATTAACAAGTAATTTTACACTATCTATGATGCAATTAGGTGTACCCAATATTCTAAACTTTTGATTTCAATATTCTATAACCTCTTTGTCTGTATATGTGTGTATATGTTGAGAATTGATTGATCAATTTCATGGATTATTATGTAAGAATCTGTGAGTGATATTCAAGCAATGCAGATTAGGTTATACGTTCAATTTTTGGAAAATAAAATTGGTAATTTCGAGCATTTTTCAAATTGAAATATTATCAATTTCTATTTTACGGTTTATAGTCAATTTTGGCTATTTTTTAATCAATCTATACTATATCCATTTTGTTAAGAAATTTGGTCATCACTGTGACCTGACCGCGACCAATATTATCATCAACATCATTTTTATGCTCAATTGAGCCTTGAATTACTATAGACGACACAATTTTTAGTTTTTTCTATCATAATATTGTGGTGCAACCTGGGTTGTACGAGTCGATTTCAATATAAAGCTTGACTGTGTTTCCCTTCCTACTAATTGTGCCAATATGCTATTAACAAGAATTAGCGTAAATCAGTCTTTAGGAAGTTAGATTTTTTGGTTAGGGCTTTTTTTTTTTAATTATTATCACAAGTTGTTTTCATGTTTTCACAACCTTGAAACCTAACTTGAGAGATTAAGAGACTTTGTGCTAAAGATTTATTGATTTCACATTGAAAATTTATTGTTGTTGTTGGCAAAGATATTAAGTTTCTAATCATGCTGAGGCTACTCACTTGATGAATGAATTGTTTGGAACCATATATGTGAATGCGAAAGGAGTTAGCGATTTCATGTTAAGAATTATAAAGATTCAATCCAAGTTGAAGAGTCATGAAATTCCTATCTATAAAACCCTAATACGTTTAATGGCTAAATAATCCTAGAGGGGGCGAATATGATTATTAAAACTTTTTGTAACTTAAAAACTTTTTCACTTAAATGTGATAAACAAGTAAAATGTACAAATAATCAATCCCAATTGCAAAGCAAGGTGAAACAATTAAAAAGAAACAACTAAAGAGAGTAATGATAGAAATTGCTCAACTAGTTTTTAAAATGGTTTGAAACTCTAACCACAAAATTCTTACATTCATTTCTCCAATGATAAAAGTTTCTACTAGTTAATCTGGGATTGCTCCTAATCGCTTACACTAGTTTTCTAGGATTATGCCTTTACATCAGTTGACTTGAGATTTCACATTTTATACTAGTTATATGAGATTGCACTTAAAGTGTTTTGTAAGCAATTTTCAAGAGATAAAATATCTCTCAAAGGAAAATAAAAAAAATTAAGTACACACAAATTTCTCTTGAAAATATATAATGAGAATTGAGAGAAAAGTAAAGTAAGGATAAGAGAAAATTATAGTTTAAGTTAATTGCACATAATTTCCAACCCTTCTTACTTCAATATGACTCTGATTTATAGTTTTGAACTTTTTAAGGGAAGAAGGAATCCGTTAGAGATGAAATAAAGTCATTATAGCTTGTAAAACATAATTTTTACTCGTGTATGGGCATGCATAATATGTCACTGGTGTGACCACATCTTATAATACTTTGGTGATCTACTCTTCAAATGATCAAATTTTCTTGGTAACAATACGTGTATGGACGTGAGTTCGTTTTTCATGGGTGTGGTTACCTGAACTCTTCAAATTCCAAAGCCAAGAACGAAGCCATGTATGAGATCCTATACGAAGATATGTACACTTCAAATTTTGCTTGATCACAGGTGTACAAGGCATCCTCATGATCTTACATTCATCTTTGACTTTGAGTCATTGACCCCTTATAATTATAATCGGTCATGATTGGCAATCTTGACTTTATTTTGTGCTATTATAGGTGTGAATTAGTTAAGCTCATAGGTGTGATTCTTTCTTGTTGACTTCATTATTTGACCATGCACGAGAGCAAGTGAGCATGACTCCTTCATCATAACTCTCTTATACTTTGTTATAAGAGTAAATCCTCAATTATCATAGGTGTACATGAGTGTCAACTATTAACTTTTTATTGATTCCTCTATGACCTATATACGAGGCTTGTTTACGAGATCACCTTGCTCATGATTTACTTATAATAGGTATGTCATAAATGTACACATAACATGTACAAATGTACATGACCAAATTTTTAAGCCATAAAAATCACAAAGCCAAGTATAGGCATTATCACGGTGCCATGAAAATCTTTATATGAGACCAAAATAAAATATGGGCGGACATGGTTCAGTCATAGTCATACATCTGACCTGTAACTCAAAAAACTAGTTTTGTCCTATATAGTTATGATTTTAATCATGCCAATAACACATGAGTTATTTTAACATGGTTTTGTTATCATCAAAACACCTAAGGGTTCAATATCATCAATGATAACTATATTATTTATCATATTCTTAACTCTTTACCTACAAATTTCACTCATATCATGACAATCTATAATGCTAAAAGTAAAAATTGAAGCATTAGTGGCTTGATTACTAAATTTATTGTCAAGGAAGATAAGTCAAAGTTAGAGAAAATTGAGATTATTAATATGGTTGGTTTATCAAAGACTTATAGTAAGGGGAAATACTGATGAATATCTTTTATGCGTATGCATTCATGTTTATTTTATAATGTTTTAGGGTAAAATTTTATGGCTTTGCCCTTTAATTGTGCATAATTTGGGATCACAAGATGTTTGTTGAGTTTTTTAGGTTTTTATGATTAATTTGATGAAAAGAAAAATGAAAGGAATTCAAGCAAAATCACATAACAATTCAAGCTAAATTTAATAAGTTAAACACTTGAAGCAAAATAGCCTATAAATGAAGGTTGGCACCACAATGTCATTTCAAGACATTGTATGCCTATGCATAAGAAATTCATAAGCAAGCCACTATAACACCTTACCATAGCAGGAGTATAAAAGCGTGAGTATGCCACAACATGTTTAAACATGCCATGATGAGACAAGAAGACATGAGCATACATTACAATAAAGGAGAATCATGTTGCAACCCTAAAGTGACGAAGAAACAATGCTATAAGAGACAAAATGAATGTGCCATGATGTGTCTATAGTGTGTTATAGTGTGCAATGGCAAGAAAGTACTAATTCAAAAGGGATTTCTACTTAACTTCAACATATGTATAAATATGCATTATAACTCGTTAGAAAAGGGGATTTTGGTTATTGGAAAAACACACCACATACTATTATTTATATTTTTGTTGTGTTTTTCAATTATGAGTGGTTAAATTCATTCTTTTTAGATTGAAGGAATTGAAACCATCGATGTAACTTGTGAGAATTATGTATTTATTATTTTTAATTCATTTGAATATCTGATTTTCTTTTATTCTTGAATGTTTATGATTGATGAATAAGTTGATTAGTAGTATTACTATTCAATTTGTGTACTTATTCTACAACTAATGTTGAGTCCAATTACCTAGTAATTATTAATTCCATTATATGTAGCAACAAAAGATCCTAATAATAAGCTTCTGATTATTGTTGAGTTTTCTAAGAAAAAATTAGGTTAAATTGATAAACCATTACTACGATAAGTTTACATTTAATTTCAACTATTTTCTGGTTGTTAATCTGATTCTCGAGTTAGAGTTAAAAGGTTGGTCTGAAAACTCACTTAGAAATTAGGTTTTATTATTAAAACTTTTTATAATAAACTAATCATAAGGGAAAAAACTTTAGTAATGGTTTTATTGTTCTTGGATTAAATATTCAATTATTTTAAATTTTCTTTTGTGTCGATGACCAAGTTACAATGATGGTGGCTTTCGATCAGAGTTTTCATTACATTGGTAATCTTTCTATTTTATTTTTACTTTTAGATTTAATATTTTTGTTGAATTTTTAGTTTTCAACAAACCACCTCTGCTTTCATTATTGTTTTAGTAGTTAGTAAACAAATAATTACTTTGAAGTTAATCATCAATCTCTATAACATTGACCTTAACAACTATTATTTACATAATTTTTGGAGTATAGTAAATTTATATATTTATATTTTTTGTTGCTGTCAAAATTTTGTCACCGTTGCTGAGGACTAGTTGGCATTAATTTCTCAATAATTTATTGTTTTAGTTTTAGTTATTATTGTTTTAGTTTAGTTTTATTTTATTTTATGTTTGTTTTAATTTATGATAGGGTCCTTTCAGTTAGGTGAATTCCAATTTGATCTTGAAGTTGAAAGAACGCTACACTAATTGAGAAAGGAAGCATAGAAGAAGCATAGATGAATAAAAGCTTCTTCACTTTACATCACATAACCCTTGATTTAACATCCAACAACTCATTTAGCAATTTAGAAGAAAAAAAAAAAAATCATAGGTGTTGATAACATAACTTTAAAAGAGTTTGTTGCTCCTCATTTTAATTTACAACCTTTATGCATTGAATATCCTACTTTAGAGGTGGTTTTTGAACTTAAATGAGGGTTAATTCACTTGTTGTCTACTTTCCATGGTCTTGTAGGTGAAGATCCAAATAAGTGTCTAAAGAAATTCCATGTAGTGTGCTTAAGCATAAGACTGAATGAAGTGTTAGAGGAGCAAATAAAGTTGAGAGCTTTTCCCTTTTCATTGGTAGATGCAACTAAGGATTAACTTTACTATCTACCATTTGGCAAAGTCACTACTTAGAACAAGATGAAAAGGCTATTCTTTGAAAAGTCCTTCTCAACGTCTAAAGCTACCAACATTAGAAAAGAAATTTATGGCATCAAATAGTATAATAGGGAGTCATTTTATAAGCATTAAGAGCGATTTAGAAATTATGTGTAAGTTGCCTGTATTATCAGTGTTGAACCCTTAATGTTTTGATGTGATGCAAACTGTTTGTTAAAAGTATTAACTTTTTTATAGCATGAATTGTTTCATGACCAAGAGAGACAAAATTTTAATTTTTTAGGATTGGTAAGATGCATAATCTAAGCCACACGACTGTGTATGCATTGAATATGGGTATACACAACTTATTGAGTAATATAGGTGTCTTGTGCTAAAATGTTAGGATGAACGATCATGTATTTTTCCAACACACGATTATGTATCATGAAAGAATGAAGATGCACTGTAAAATCATCATGTGCAATTCCAGTTGTGCTTAGTCAGCATAGTCAGACATCTAGACACATGCTCATGTAGAGAAAACACAGGCTTGTGTGAAGAACAAAATTAAGGCATGTGTGCTCTAATGCTACAACCATGCCTTTAAAAGGTAGTTATTTTTGTTGTAATTTTTCTATTGCAAATCTAAGGTGCAATCCCATATAACTAGTACAAGGATGAAATCCATAAATTTATTATAAATGGCGTAATCTTGATTTAACTTGTGTGAGTGAAATCTCAAATAAAATATTAGGCACAATTGCAGAAGACTAGTGGAACTCTAAGCCAGTTTGGTTGGAGAAGTGGATATAAAAAACTTGTGGTCAAAGTTTCAAACCATTACAAAATTTGACTGAGTAAATTTTTTATCCTACTTTTTATTTACTTTGATAACTCCTTATCTTGTTTTTTATTAATTGATTGGTTGTTTGCATAATCATATTTGATCATACTTTGTTTGCAAAATCACGCACTAAGCATGTATACCTATGTATTAGTAAATTATTTAAATTTGAATTAATTTTGACTTGGCCAAACTAAATTCCATCCAAACACTCAAATTTTTTCAACCGTATGCTTGTATACTCATACATGCATGATTATACGTCAAGGTAAAAACCATATTTTGACTTTTGACTCAATTTGAATAAATTTAATAAGTCTCATATAATAATGCCCGATTACATAAACACCAAGACAACAATCTTATGTCTCTAAAGCTTTATCAACTCCTATAATGTAAGACCCATAAGCTCTTTACTAGCTTGATCGTATATAGATTCAAATCGAATCTAAACATAGATTATGAGTGACCTCTGACAAAACATCATGACTCTCTAAATAATAAAGTGTTAGTGAACAGATTTGAGCTTTATCAATTTGATTGTTAACATACAATATAATCATTTCATCACTATGTCTCATGAGACTGAGATATAGATTTGTGTCTATCTCAGTAACTTCTAATATACATAAATGTCTAAATTGGAGTAATAGATACGACACCAATTGACCTAATTATAGCCATAGACTTATTGTTCATGAACATATTGTATAGAGATACTACTCTCATGCTTGTAAGTAACGAATTCTATATTGATCTATTATAGCTTTCGCACTAATCATAAGTAGTCAATCACTCACCTTTATAATACCATGTTTATAACAATGTATTTAATGACATCAAACAACATCACTCTTAGCATAATACGATTTGATAGACCTTAAGTCAAAGATCCACATGTGCTTATCAAGTTAAAAGGATTGATTCATAGACACTGACAACACCATCTATATGAGATTGTCACCATCTGGTTTGTCTAGTGAACCTAATCACTAAATCATGCACCCGTATGTAAGACTAAGCTATAAATAACAAATCTCAACGTATGCAAATTATTGTCACCTTTTAGTGAGATCGCATAACACTATAATAATCCCCATACAATTACTCATGTCCAAGGTTTATAGTGATGTTAGGCTTATAAACAATTTTAGTATAACTACTAATAAGTGTGTATGAAAAGCATAATCGATTAATCAAATCCCTTATGTCAATTTTATTGTACTAAGGGTGTGTTAAATGTAATAAACAATATATAATTGAAATACCTCATCTTATTAACAATCATAATGTATTTACAAATTACGAGAATATAAAAGTAAATACATAAAATACATCAATAAATAGACAACTATAGAACACTGACCTTAACAATGTTTTCACTTGAAGGTTGTTTCAATAGGGAATTCATGAGAATCTTCCTACACATGCCCATAATAAGACATAAATTATGATTAATGTAATCTAATGATGCATATTGGGAAAAAGGTTGTACAGTTATGTTTCTAGCACGACCAAGGTAACAAATCCCTATTTGAACTTAAACCCGACATAAAATTTATTTTTTTTAAAAGAAAATGTTGTAACTATAGTTTCACATGCATTATATATAGAGTCATTGAAGTTTTGGAGTTGAAAGTGTACCTTAGATGATGAAGTAAATGTATTTCATCAAAGTTTTAAGACAAAAGGTGATCCTTGATGACTAAGTGAACGTGAAGGCACTCCACATTATTTAAGTTTGGAGTCCAAAGGTGTATTATAAATGACTAAATTCAAATGGATTGTATGTTTATAAAATGAAAAACAATAAAAGAAAAAATGTATAGGACATAATATCTCCTCCTTATTGAGTGACTATTACTCACTTATTTCCTTATTTATTTTGATAGTAATTGAGATATTCTTTTATGTAGTTATGAATCTAAGAGTTTATATATTAGACTACTTTATTGTTATGACACACTTGAGTTCATTACCTTATTTATAGACACCTTTTAATGTGTTTGTTCTATGAATGATTTTATATTAGGGCATTTTTCTAATTTAAGACCCACATAAAAGTTTTGTAAGCTTACTGTGCATATTGAATCAAGTGAAGTAGCATTTCTCGTTGGAAAAAAAATACTCCTTGAGAGGGGTGTTACTACTAACTAAACATAAAATAGACAACCTTCTTCTACTTGTTCACCTAGTTGATTTCAAAACCGGTAATGAAATTTTTTTTCATAATTTTAACAGAAAAGCAGGACAATTTCATGATTTTACCAAAATGAAAAACTAATAATTTACAATAACCCTAAACAGTTTACATTAACAAAGTGGATAACTAATATATAAATAGATTTTTTAAACTCAAAGAGTGAGAAATTAACTTTTCCTCAAAGTTTGGGTGGAAAATAGTCATTAGCCCAACGAATTCAGGTTTAGACTTTATTTGCAACTTCTGCTCCCAAGGAAAACCATTGTGTGTTTTGTATATGATAAGAGGAGAAATTAATTTTGATATTCTATGATTTTGCAAAATTGAAGATAATTATTATCAAACATTTCGTGTTCTGACCAGTAAGACTGCCACTTTATGACAGCCAAAACCCGACCATGGCTCCAAGTTTCCATTATTATGGATTACTGCCCCGTTCTGTGTCTCAGTTTTGTTCTGGGATCTGTCATTGCCTGGCCCCAACACTTTCGTTCCAAAGCATAGGTCTGGTTGTAAAATGTAATAAATCCCGGCGGCAATGACCAGAGTTTCCACGGATTTCTGTTCCCATTCTACATAAGTTGAAGCAAAGGCTAGCGTAGATCATGATAGGATCCTAATTTTGATTGCATTGTAAAGCACGAGTAAAAAATAATTGGACGCAGTAAAGCTTTTCCTGGTCTTGCCAATGGTGACATATGGCAGTCAGGTTTCGCTTCCACCACAAGTCGAATATATTCTTGCCAAACGCCCAAGTGCAAGTATCTCGATCGAAGTGCTTACAAATTTTTGGATTAGAGAAGTTGAGATTTTTGTCAAATCTGTGGAAGCCCCCCTTGCAGGCTTTAACTGCACCATTGACCATCCCATGAAGATGACCAAAGAGGTGTTAAATCTTTCTAAACCACAACATCATCATCTAAAAACAGGATCTTTTCTAGTTTGGTATAAACTTCGGAGGAAGGTAAAATCTAGGATGATTCAGCATAGACAAGTACTTTGGGTTCCTGTATTTGAGGTATTCAGACTCACCAGAATGTGATGAAGGGTGATTTACCTTTACATCAAGTTGACTGTGAACAAAGCAATAAGAGTAATTCAACCATTTGAAATCATCGATGTTCTCAACTTGAACTATGGATTCTTTGGGTGAATTCACAAGAAACCACATCTTCATCTTCCCGAAATTCTGCTTACCAGTGACTATGTGAAAAACATGTTTTTGCAGTTCGATAGTATGCACAGTATCAGAATTAATAACCACAGATATCGCATGTTACCAGAAAAGATTGCATAATGGTAGAGAGATGGATCTTCAAACTTATCTGATCATGCAGAAGTTTCAACGTAAAGTCAGATTGTGAAACTTTCAAAATCTCTCCGCCACGTACTTCTTTTTCACCCCAATTGCAGGCTTAGAACTTTTAGACAAACCCAATAAACTTTTCATAGTGCATACAACAAGATGTCTAGGCAGACGCATTAGACATGTCAGCTTGCGCTTGAGCTTCATTGGGCTCATCAATGTCATTTTAGAATATACAGATCCGGCTTCATCAGAGTGATTATCACCCTCACTACGCTCAACGTTCTCTTCTAATCCCTGGCGATCTTCATATGAATCTCTCGGATCCTAAGGGTCCAAAGATCACATAAAACACTTAAATATCGATATCTTTGCCATGTTAATATCTCAATTTGCTGATATCAACCTTGATTTAAGATGAATAAAGAAACTAGAGTTAAAACTATATAATGTTGTATTTCTATCACACACATGGAATCCTCAAAATGCTGCAACCAGTTCAACCTGACAAATATAGGTATTTTTTCTTTTGATGCTAAAATCAACCTGTACCTTGGACCTTTTTGGCAAGTTTTCGCCTATAGTAGTGGGACTCTCGAAAGTCTATCAAGGAGAAAGCTGACTAGTTTTCACCCTACTGATTTGGAAATTACCCAAAGCATAAGTGTATGTCACAATTATGCCCATATCCCGCACAATTAGAGTAAAAAGAGAAACCACAAGTGAACTTAACTTTAATACTACATTTTGCCGCCACAAAACTGCACAATCTCTGGGGACCAAGAAATTGACTGATGACATTTTGCCAAACAATAGCCTTAAAGGTTGAACCCACAAGAGCCTTAAAGTCAAGCAAATTTGGAAGTTTACCTTTTCATCTGGACCGCCATTTTTGTAATTGGGAGCAGAATCACCGGAAAGGCATTGAAAATATATTCCATATTAAGTACAAATCTTTACAACTTACTTATTTGAAAAAGGAAATAACAACAATCAATATCTACATAAAGCTATATATATATTTATATATATATTGCCGATGCTTATTGCCCATATACCATTATTTGCTTCGTCGGGAAGAGCTTACAACCAGTGAACTTTGCCTCCACACAGCATTAATTAGTCTGGCATTTTCTCCCATTCTAGAAAATTCCCCGCTATTGCCTCCTATAAGAGTACGGTGCAGAAGAATCCCAGTTCCTTGGAAGGGCATTCATGAGCAGAAATTTTAAAAAACTCAATCAAATATCGATGATCATCATAGGATACACATCTTTCAGAGGATACGAGAATACATAAGCAAAACATCCATAGGGTGTTTTAAGAGTTCATACCTGCATTTGGAGGCTTTGTCAGTCTTTACATAACAATGGAGTTCACTTTCTCAACATTAGGACTGGTAGTGTTGTGGGGTATTCACACGAAGCAGGGTGGAAGAAAGCTACTAGAACTAGTTTCACGATGCTGGCAATGACTAGTGCAGTTGTGTGAATATAAGATGCAGGAGCATGTATTTGGTTAAGCAAAAAAAAAAAAAAAAATCAAATGAAAGAACCACCTCATTTATATAGACATCAAACACATAGTATTGTGCACAGAATTGCATGTCCATGTAGCCTCAAGCATAGTCGTGTTGATTATACACATGGTTGTGCATTCGTTGTTTATCTAACATATGACTACATCAATTACATAGATATTGCACAACATATTCAATTGTGTTAGCAAGTTATTTGAATTTCAAATTGGATTTGGTTTTATCAAATCCAATTTGATAAATATTATAAGATTTCACAATTTATCAAGATACACGGGTGTGTGCCTAATAGACATATGGTTATGCTCAAGGCTAAATTCCTACTTTGACTTTCAATCTAATCTAAACAGATATGACAAGTCTAATACGACAACAACCGAACATGACACCTATTAGGACAAATAATCATATGCGTCTATAGCCCAATCAACTCCTATTATGTGTTACCCACAAGCTTTTTATTAAACTGGTAATATTCAGATTCGGATTGACTCTAAACATAAATCACAAGTGACCTCTTGCAAGGCACCATGACTATTCGATTAGTAAATTGTTAGCGAACATATATGAACTTGATCAACTTGATAGTTAATGCACAATACAATCACTTTGTCATGTTGTATCTCTCAAGATTAAGACATAAATTCATGTTTATCATGGTAACTCTTCATATAATCAGATATACGTCTAAACCGGATACGTTTAATTAGGCAACAACTTGATTCCACTGTGGCCATAAATTTATTGGTTATAGACATTCTTTACAGAACATGACACTTTTACTTGAGAGTGATAAATCATTTATTAATATACTATAGTCTTCGTATTGATCATGATACAACTAATCATTCATCTTTATAATACCCTAGTTATGATAATATGTTTGATGATATCAAACTATATCAGTCCTAGCACAAGACGATTTGACAATTAAGTTAAGAAAATATTTTCATATAAGAGTCACCATTTATATGAAATCCTTTTTATGCGTCTATCTGCTGAACATGACCATTAAATCATACATCTATGTGTAACATTAAGTTGTAAGCAACCATTTTGATATGTGCAAACTTTTGCCACCTTTTAGAGGGGTCATTTAATACTATAATAACCGTATCACCATTATTAACGTCCTAGGTTATAGTAATATCAAAATTACAAACGATTCTAATACATTTACCATACTAAGGATATATTATATGCATCAAACCTCATATAATAGAAAATACTTTTTTTTATTAATATAATGTACATCAATTACAACGGAATACATGACTATAAAACATCAATCATAATAATCTCCTACTTGCACTATAGTCAGTTTTATATATATTTAATGCCATCTATGGCTATAAAACTATCATGCTTCTATTGCAAGAAAAGTTTGGTCAATGGATTAGCCAAGTTATCATCTGTGTCAACTCTCTTGATTTGCACATCACCACATTGAACAATCTCTCAAATTAAATATAATTGTTTAAGAATGTGTTTGAATTTCTCGTAAGACTGTGGTTTTTTTACTTGAGTTATGGCTCCATTATTGTTGTAATAGAAACCAATAGAATCAGTAATACGAAAATCTTTGATTTCAAGTATTATGTATAGTATTATCAATTCATTATAATTTTCATTACCAAATTGAAAGTGTGGAAGTGTTGAAATTGACAAAATTTGACACGATTTACTCATTTAGTACAATATAGTGCCAAAAAAAAATTATATTAGAGTTATATTTTGACATGAAAAAATTATGTTAGAGTTAATTTAGTACAATGTAGTACAAAATCAGATTGCATCAGAATTGACACAAAACCAATTCAACTTAAACTACTATGAAAATTTTAAATAAAATATCACATAATATGATAAAAGTACAAATTCTCATCATCAATTACTCTATTCATTTGATTGAAAAAGTTTCAGTTCATAAAATCTTTATTTTCTAATTCATATCAATAAAAAAATCAACATTGCTTCACCATATTTACTAAAAAACAAAAGATACATTGCTTCACCATGCACAAAATTTACATCGCTTACTCTCGATTTTAGTAATCGATATTATTAAATTAGATAGACTTCATTAAGGCTGAATTCAAACCGAATAGTTTAGATTCATTTTTTAGTTTGATTGGAATAGGTCTGAAATGAATTATTCAAATTTGAATACAAATACTAACCTGAACTATAATTTTAAAAATTGACAAATACAAATTCAAATACAAACTATATGAATCAAATACAAATATAAACCCAAACTTAAATTAAAACCAAAACCAAACAAATGCAAATATGAACATGAATATGAGTACGAATATGAATTGATTATGAACCGAACTATACGAACCTGAACTTCACTATAAAAAAATTCGACAAACACGAATATGAATATGAACTAAATCATAACAAATGAATCCGAACACAAACATATACATGTTTACGTTTGATTCGGTTTGAATTCAATTTTAGATTTTGTTATCTGTTTCTTTTTTAACATAGTTTTTCATATTACTTGATTTTTTTGGTGAATACCTCAACTTGCATGAATAGATCTGACAAGAGGATCAATCTCGTTCGCAACCCAAGCAAAGCCCCCCATTTTAATCAAGACCCATAAAAATATGGGTCGTGCTGTGAGCCGTACTAGAGACCTTGGAACGAGACTCATAGACAATCCTAAAAAATAATAAATAATTATAAATAATAAAACACAAAATTATCGATCAATCTACAAAAGCATACAAGTCAGCCCATTGTCGCATAACCTAAGGGTCCATTTGATTATGCCTCAGCCTTTGAGATGCAAATGGACTCATCCAACTCATACGACCAACTCATTGACAAGACATGACCTATATGTAATATGGGTTATATTAAATTCAATTTGATATAATTTATTATTATGTCTATACATAAATACTTATCTTTGTTCAGTGATCAATAAACATAAAATTTTTGTGTGTGTTGTTTGATAATAACTCATGTTTTGTGCCAACACTACGTTAATTCAAAAATATTTTAATTCAATTTAAAATTAAAATTTTTATACAACTTTATGTTAAATCAGATTATTATTAATGATTTTTAACTTAAAATCTGAATTAGGACGATACAACTACAATTTAATGAGGGAGACTGTTAGATACTGCGCAGTAAGAAATGAAATACGTACGACTTCACTTATAAGCTCTAAACAGCATCGGCAGCAGCCAATCAATAAAAAATAACAAATATTATTCATTATAAATAAGTCTGAAAGTGCTCGAAACCAGAACCAAAACCAAAACCAAAACCAAAACCAATCCCCGTCGTTCCACTTCGCCCACTGTAACCTTCCAAACCCTAGTTTACCAGCACTTCTCCATTTTCTGCTCTCTCAACTATCCATTCCCTCTTTCCGTTCCCACTTTCTTTGATCTATCAGTTTTGTCCAATATCTTCTCCCAAATCCTAGGCTGCGCTGTTCCAATCTTTCAATTGTTCGAATTTGGTCCCCCCAATTCTCTTTTTCTTTCTGTTTCTGGTTTTAGGACAGAATTGTCGACCGCCGAACGAGAGAGGAGCTCGAATTTTACTGTTTTGACCTTGTGATCTGAAGAGGAATCTCCGTTGTTTGGGTCAGGTTAGCGTTTACTTTGACCTGATTCGCGAAATTTGTTAATACGAGTTTGGAATTTTGAGTACGGGTAATTTTTGGGTAGAGGCTTAGCTTTTAATAATATGAAAATAAGTGAGCGATCGGAGGTTAGTAAATCTGTGATTGTTATTTTTAGTTTCTTTTTTCTATTGATTTTGTTGTAGCTTTTTTAGGGAAATGCGCTAAATGTTGTAATTTGGATGGTGTTACCATTTTCGAATTGACTTTTAGTTTGGTTTAAGCATTTGAATGAGGTTTATTGTTTGTTTAAATAAATGGAAGTGATTAGACAGGTTAATTATGTTAAGAAGTTGTGAATGATTCTATGATTAGAACTTCTCTACTCCACCCTGTAACCTTGTCTAGTAGTCTTAGAATTTACTGATGGAGGGATTAGTCGATTGGAAATTTTTGCAAGATGAAATTGGCATGAGAATGATTCCGGATAGTTAGTCCGGAAAGTTATGTCATCTTACTAGTATCTTGACCATTCAGATTTATGGGTCATTAATTACATTTTTGTAGACGTAGTCCTTTCTATGCTGCTGAGTTATTTTTCGACATTATATGTAAAATTATTTCTTGCACTGAGTATCTGTTCATTTTATTCCAAGGGACCAAAAGTTTTGTGCCAGTTGTTATGTTTTTATTTTCATGAATTATAGAGCTGGTCCTTTCTGTGGTTCACTGGTTCTAGTAATAAATTTATATGTATACCCTTCTTCTGGAATAGTAGTGAAACCCTTTTTGTATTCGTGTGTTCTCAATATCTGTTATTACTTTCAGGCTTAGTTTATGGCTTGAATGATTGATATTCCTTCTATTGATCAGCTATTTATTCATCTTTGATGGTATTAAGTCTGGATCTTTACGTTGCAGTTGATAATGATTGATCAGTTTCCCAAGCATTGAGCTATGGATCCTGAAAGCAAGAAATTTGGATTAGGTAATATAGTTTTAGACATTACAAACATATGGTATTCTCACCAATCATTTTTCTTGGCTAATTTTCTTGTATCTGTTATTAATGTGTGACTACTTTTGCATGTAATTACACAAGCATGCAATTCACATTTATGGTTTTCAATACTTACTCTTTTATTGATGATGGTAAAATTTCTGTTTGAATCTTGTAGGGGATAGGGAGCTGACTGGTGCTGTTGATCTCATAAGTCACTTCAAGTTGTTGCTCCATCATGATTTTTTCTGCAAGCGATCACTCCCTTTATCAATTTCAGACACTCATTATCTTCACAATGTAGTTGGGGACACAGAAATCAGAAAAGGAGAAGGGATGCAATTGGATCAACTTATTCAAAGTACATCATTTTATAGAGATTCTAATGCAAGGATACAGCCTTTTGACTTGGATGTCCTTAGAGAAGCCTTTCAACTGAGGGAAACTTCTCCTGTTGAGTTGCCTCCTGTAAGGATTGTAATTGCTTGAATTTATAGTTTTTTAACTGTAATTGTATGTTCTTCTTCAGCTGGACAGTATTCCTGGGTTGTTGCCGTCTGGTGCTACTTTCTGAATTTCATGCTCTGAAGTGTTTTGCTATTCTCTTATATGTCTATCACATTGTATGCCATTTATTTTCTCTTTAGTCCGAGAAGGGGACTCCTACCATTGCTGGGAAATCGAAAAGTGATTCCAAAGACAAGGAGAGGAAGCATAAAAAGCACAAAGACAGAGATAAGGATAAGGACAGAGAACATAAGAAGCACAAGCACCGTCACAAAGATCGAAGTAAGGATAAAGACAAGGATAAGAAGAAGGATAGGAGTGGGCATCATGATTCTGTTGCTGACCCATCAAAGAAACACCATGAGAAGGTTGGAAAATTGGATTTCTCTTGGATTCAGATCTTATCAATGGGTTTTTTTTCCCTTTTTAAACCAAGAAAAACCATGACGAAAATGAAATATTTTGACGTCCTTGTAGTTTAGAGAAAAATAATGAAAAGGTTGAGACATTCAATTAGCTTTGCCACAATACCCTCTTTCTTATGGATATGGTAGTCAGTGAGTCAACTTTTTTGTGAAAATGACATTGTCTTATTATTTCTTTTATCTGGATTATGCATTTTTTGGTGGTCTATTAAAGCAACTAGTATTTCTGATGGCAAGGCATAAATTGGTGTTATGATCTTGGATGAATTAGGAATAACCCTTTGCAGTTGCACTTTAAATCAATTTCATGCTTTGTTTTTTGGGAGGTAGCAGAACTTTATGAAACTCCTGTTAAATCTTTCTACTTAATATAATTTCAGAAAAGGAAACATGATGGAGATGAAGATCTTAATGATGCTCAAAGGCAAAAAAAAAGTAAGGTAATGCATACTGGTCAATCTCAACGTCTTAGTTCTTTTATGCTGGATGCATGCTCCACCAGCTCCCTGATTCTTGTATTACTTCCTGGGTCATTAATTCTGTAAATATTATAATCAATATCTCTGCATAATTTTCATTCTCGTACAGCATAAGAGCTCAAAGATTGATGAAATGGGTGCAATAAAGGTAGCAGGCTGAAGAAATGGCATATTATAGTTCATTTGTTGTCTCAGATGGTTGTTGTTGAGAGTTTGGAGGGTTTTCCACTTGAATGATGTCAAATAGCTTGAGGTAACATCAGTATCTTGTTAATATATTTAATTCATCCTGCTTTATATGTGCCCAATCTCATTCTTTTCTTCTCTTTGGATATGTAAATGACCTTATGAAAAACAATAGAATATCTGCCCATCAACATTTGGATTATTTTCTTCATTTTTCTAGTGGTTAACAGATGGTATATGCCTCATCTGTATTGCTGAAAGTGTCTGAAATTGAAACCAAAATCATTTGCTGAAGATTTGCATTTGCAAACAAATTTAAGTTGCTTTTCCCACCTCTAAAAGTTTCTTCTTTGTCAATTCAATTGCAGTGCTAACAACTGAAAGTAATAATCAGTACTTGTTGGTTCTATACAAGGGAAGTCTTTTTTCGCTTTGTGCATGTTAGAGTTATGAACTTTTTTTTCCCATCGTTTTCTTGTAAACTACTTTTAAATCTTTGTTTATCAACTTTTGGCTCAAATCATGTTTGCAGCAAGTTTTTTTGATTATTTTGTTGGGCATATTACCTTGCGATCAACTCTTTAAGAATCTACCAGTAAGTTGTTGGCCAAAAACTTTTGAAAACTATGTGTTTGTTTGTCCGTAAGTACATGTATGATTAACATTTTGTTTCTCCGTACTCTTTTAGATGTTATTGCATGCTGTTCCTAAGTTTCAGATGATCTTATGTGATATTCATTTTGATGCAGATTAAAACTGACTAAAGAATGTCAAGAAGGTGAATTCACCAGTGAAGTGTGTGGATACAAGGTAAAAAAATGATTGAATATGAACTTTTGTATCATAACATTGGTCTAATATATTTTTTGGTAACTTGGAAAACTTTTATCCTTTTTCTTCTCAGTTTTTATGGCGCATTGGATATCTCAGCCTGTACACATTATTGTAACCTTTTTCTTCATCCATTTTAGGAGTCCAAAGTTTAGTTATATGATCAGTTTAAATAGTGGGTTTGCCACTTTGAAATGTAGGAAGATTGGAACAAGATAGGAAATGTGAATGTGAGAAATGACTAACATGCCCCTGTTATTCAAAGTGGTTGTAAGGGCCTGGTTTATTTTTTTCTAACATGACTGACGGATTCGCAATTTTATGTGGCAAACATTACTTGTATACAAGTAAGGATTAGTTATGTCATCAAGAGGACCTTTTTTTTCTGAATTTCTCTCGGCTGGTTTCCTGTAGAAATTTTTGGCATTCGTCGGGAAGCTAATGCGAGGATTTGTGAGGAAAACCCGGGCTCTCTCTGGGCCTGGGCTTACATATTTTGAATGCACACTGGGAAAGCCCCGCAATGGTGGTTGTATTTACAACCGAGGTGGGTTGAGAGGGGGATTATTTTAGTTATTTAACTTTTTAGTTTTTTTGTATACATGTAATTATATTATTGAATACAATTTAAAAAGATTACAGTTTTCCGTGGTTATCTTTTTTGGAAGAATTATTCGACCCAAAGAGTTCCGTCAGTGAATTTGGGCACATGAAAGATGAATTAGTCCTCATGGGATGGTTTGAGTGGTTAAAGCTAAAGGGAATGCAAGCATAAAAGGGTCAGGTGCTGTACTAAGGGTTTCATTTATACGGCATGGTGAGTTCAATTCCGAATAGACAGTCTGGATGGTTCAGTCTCGAATGGACAATATAACTCAAGGAAACGAATTTTGTTAAGGGGAAAAAAAGAACTACGATTTTTAATATATGGAGCCAAGTATTATAATATATGTTGATTTGCCACCCTTAGAAGGGAATAATGAGGGTGGGTAGAAACACTATAAAAAGTCACGCTCCTTCGAATTTTGTACACAAAATTTCACGCGTTTTTCCTAAGCTATGAAAGTAAAAAGAGAGTTTTCATCTTTTAATTCTTTTCACTTAAATCCTCGTTTAGAATCTTGTATTACACGCATAACATATAATTAATATAAACTTTTCAGATATATTTTGGTATTATTAATTTCTAAATATTTAATTTATCAGATATATTTAATTTATACGTGCTATTTATTATAATTGTTTTCCCATTTATAAAAGTGGATATTTGCATTTATTTTCTTATTATAATTGTTTATTCTTTTGTGAAATGTAAATTGTGGAAATTTTCATTTATGTTTTTATTAAAATTGTTCTCCTTTTGCAAAATGCAAATTGCAAACTTTTATATTTATGTTTTTTATTATAATTTTTTTTTTTTTTTTTTGTTTTACAAAAGCAAATTACGTATTTTATATTTGTGCTATTTTTATAATTGTTTCCAGTTTCCAAATGCAGATTGTGGATGTCGTACTTGTACCCTTTTAAATTGTCGTTATGAATTGTACCATTTAAAGAATGTAAATTGTGGATATGTGTATTATAATTATAATTGTATCCCATTTGCAATCTAAAGTTTTGCAATGTCGTGGAAAAATTATACACATAAAGTCTTAAATATCATTAGAACTAAAGTTTTAAATACCATAATTTAAAATTCAAAGTTCTGATAGTTAATCATAAAACAAAAAGTTTAGAAATATAGGACAAAATGACCTTGAAGGTTCAAAACTTAATTTCAGTATTTACTTTAAGATTTAATGGATAAAATTTATTAAATGAGCTCTTGACATTGATCTTCACTTGGAATTTATGCTCCTTTGAGAACTAATTAAAGAAGAAAATAAATTGTTCTAACAAAATAAATCTAAGGCTATTATTTTTCTTCAACATCACATCCATCAAGGATTATGAGCAAAATATGTGAACACAATAGATTTATTAAAAATATGGAAAATTTTGAAGGATTTAAATATTTGTAGACATTTTATTTTGATTTAATTAGGTTTTTTTTGATAATAATAGTCTATAGGTCTCCATATGAGACTTTTGAATTAATAAACTAAGACCTGTGGACTAAGAATGGAAGAATGGATTTCGTGAATGAACCTAAGCTTAATTATTAGGGCCCTTAGAACACTTATTAGACCTACTTTCCTTAAAAATAGTCATAGGACCGAGTTTGGGCCTTTGTAGAGCTCATTTGGCTTTGTAAGTGGACTAAGTACTTGATCGGTATGTGAATGTTCAATGTACAAACGTCCGCTATTGGTTTGTTGTGATGGACGAATATGCTTGGCATTTCTTTGTTTGCAGGTAAGTGTTTCGTGTTTGCAGATGCTGCCTCGCATCCACACACAATATCAGATTTTATTACGTTTTAATTAAACTTTATGCTCTTTTGGATAATTCCAATCCCTTATTATTTACCCTTTAGGAAATTCTAGTCCTACTAGGATACCCTCTAGGCAATTCTAATTTGAATAAGAGAGTCTTGGGGAGTATGAGTTAGATTTCTACTAGGAAACAATCCTTAGGGTTTTGGGAGAAACTTATATGAAGGGCTAGGACTCTAGTTCAAAGAGATTTTTGGGACTTTTCTTTTTAAAGTTTTGGGTAAGGAGAAACTCTGCCAAAATTTTGTGAAAAAATAATTCAAACACCTTTTCCTTTAAATCTTGGGGGAAACGCCTTAAGATTATCCTTAGGGTTTTGGGAAATACATTGAGAGACTATGAAAGAGGACTGAATCCATAAATCCATTCTAGGTTTGCATAGCCATAACGCATCAAAAAGGAAGTTTCAATGGAGCCAACATTCAGATTCGTATCCTGAGGGGATTACTAACTTAATTAGTTGATTTTGCATTTGAATTTCATTTTCTTCGTCCGGTACTAATCGTGGATGCCCAAGTGTGGTCGACAGATGCTTATGATCCAACGTATGTGTCTGCTTACTACACTTGGGTATTTGTGAGTAACGCAAATATAAAGAAACTCTATTTTTGTGTTTTAGTTGATTTGCTACATTAAAATGGCATGTTATGCCAATTCGTCAACATATCCAATAGTTGCCACGCATCAGGATATCTGCTGGGATTACATTCTTGTAATGCATGTGAGCTTTAGGTATTAACGTGCATGTATTTTAAAGTGTTACTTTTTTTGGTTTCTCTGCTTTTGATCTGTGTGTTTCAAATTGTTGCACCGATGCGCACTAATCAGTGAGCGGTTGTTTACTGCTTTTGGGGCGTTCACAGATCGACTCATGATTATATGGTTATTGCAGTTTCCTTTTATTATTATTATTTTTTTTTGGGTTCCGATCAATTAATAGAAAAGGATGTTATGAATATGTTAATGAAACTGGTTTGGAGTGTGTGTTGGTTGGTTTCTGAGTTCCCATACAACTGAGTGCATTGATGCTCAGAGCTGAAAGTGGATTGGAGTCCACAAGCATGCGAGCATGACGCGTGCCAGCGGACTCACTCTAAGCCCACTAAGAGATTGTGAATGTTCTTGTTAATTTTAGTTGTTTATTAATCCTTTGTTTTGCAAGTTTTCCTTATAATTAATTGCTTTAATATTTTAATTATTTGTTCAAAAAGATATAATTTATTTATTTCAAATGGGCGTATGGTTGTAGTTTAATTGCTTTATGGATGAATTATATATGTTACATTACATGCGTTTAATTATATGAATTTTGATAACTGTAAACGCTTTTAAATGAACCATTTTAATGAAGGTTGACTTTTGAGCTAGACAACATAAATGTCTAACACTTTTTCACATCGTACCTAACTCTTCAAACTCATTCATTGGGTAAATAAAGATGGTTTTGGTGCTTCGTAAGAAATTCATAAGTCATTCATCTTCATCGATATTTTTTCTAAGTAAAACCTTAGATGACGACTCCAAAAGACTTCGTAATGTGCTAAAAACCTATTCACGTGCTCTTCTTAGTCACAGTAACATAACTAAATAAGAGTGATAAATCTTGTTTGGCGTGATATGATAGAAACTCGTCACAGCTCTAGCACTTCACTAAGGACTACGTGAAGAGTTAATTATGATGTGGTTCATTGGATAGTGTTTACCTATTTGAAAGATTCCCATCGCATTTCATAACACTTTCACAAACTATACATGAAATGTCCTTTTTACCCTTGATGGCAATTTAGACTTTACCTGAAAGCACACTTCGCCTAAGAGTTGTTTATCTTGTATATCAACCATTGGCACGTACTCGTCAGGTATAAAAAAAAACCTATAGTTCTAGCCTTTGGTAGCCTTTATTAGAGTCGAACTCATGTAGTTGCCTTTAAAAGTCAACCCTAGGACCTTTTTTGCGTGCTTGATCGAGTCAAATCCCTATGCATGAAGTCTTGAGTCTTTACATACCTATTTCAAAAAATGTCTGGACCTATGATGTCAAAAATTTGTCAACCTTTCTTCAAATGGTCCCCATTAAGGAAAAACTTCCTAAAAAGTTGTCTTGCTAAAATTTTTATAGCATGACCCTACATATTACCGAATAGGTACACAAAGCAAGGTCCTTTATACATAGGGGTTCATTAAAGTCTAGGTCATAAGCTGTTAGGCTCATTGATAGCCTAGTTGGCATTAGCCCCACCAAGGGTAGAATTGATTTTTGACCATTCACTTTTTAGAAGTGATAAGAGAGTGAAGAGAGTGATACGAAGATGAAGCTAGTCTTTAGGTTAAAAAAAAAAAAGAAGAAAATAAAAATATATGTATAAAAATAATAAAAAATAAAAAAACTGTTAGAGCCTATTTTGTCATAATTGTACCTAGACTTTGAAAAAAGAAAAATTTGATACTATAATAAAGAAAGAATAGGCACATATCCCTTAATTCCTCTACTAAGCCTCAAGTTCAAAAAATGAGACGATCAATTTAGATAAAGATCACAAAAAGGAAGCATCAAGCCCTGTGATGGATTTTTCCATGCAGACTTATTACTCTTATTAATCACCTTACTATGACCAAGATGAGTATGTGAATAAGTTTTTAGCATATCATGGAGTTGTTTGAAGTTACTACCTAAGGCTTCAATTTGGAAAAGAACATTGGTAAAGATGGATGACATGTGAATCCCTTGTGAATGACTCAAACCATCCTCACTTGCCTAATAAATAAGTTTGAAGAGTTAGATATGACATAAGAAGGTATTAAGCATTCACGTTACTCTGCCCGAAGGCTAGCCTCCACTAAGGTAATTCATATTAATAACATTTAACCAAATTATCAAGATTCCTAATTAAACACACAAAATGTAACAAACAATATCAAACAAGCAAGGTATTTAAAATAAAATCGAATAAATAATTAAAATAAACAAATTACATTCCCTATACAAATAATAATAAACAATAAAACAACCAAGTTAATTAACGAGACTTGTAAAACAAAACGTCAATACATTGATATAAACAAATAAAACAACAAAGGAACAAAGACGATTAATTCTAGTATCTGCCAGTGGACGCCTCCAGTGTGGTAGGCAGATGTGTTTCATTCATAAGAATCTACCCCTTGATTCACATATATCCCAGGACCACCCCTAGTGTTTCACATTCAACACTAAAGCATCCAAGCATAATGTAAAAATAAAGCAAGAATAAAGAAACACAGACACTTCCACATATATATATATATATTTACAAATCATCCCAAACTTTGATTTCTATCAAAATCGTCAGTCATTCACAGAAATATGATCATAGTATCATTAATAGATTAAATCATCAACAAATTGGACATATGACTAATCGTGGAGAATGTAGGACCCGCCGCCACGAGTACCCCCGCTGCAGAATAATACTGTTCTTTTATTTAAATAACTGGAAATTTGGTACCCGCGACGGGAATCCTACGAAAATAAAATCCTACTGCTGCTACTGTACAAACTGTATACAAGCGGAAGCTGAAATAATCTGAAATATACAATGGGCCCAAACTGACCTTTTCATTTATACAACTGTTCTTTACATGATTCTGTACATCTGAATATATACAACATACATACAAGACCCATCAGGTCCTAAACTGAAATAAAATACATGCAGAAAACTGTGTGTGGGGTCCCCTGTCGCACGCCTCAATCCACTGCTCCTCGACAGCAGCAAACTGACCTGAAAAGGAAGGAAGAAGGAAGGGAATGAGTGATAAAGATCACCCAGTAAACATTCCTTACTTCCCTCGCCCAAGCAAGCAACAAACAAGAATATACATACTTGGCCTCGACCCTATTCATACATCTAGTCGCTTGCTGGCACTGAAACTGATTATTTTGAATGATTATTGATTTCTGTATTTCATTATTAATGCATGTCATGTTGAAATGTCATGTCATGCTAAACTGGAAATTGAACTGACTGATGATGTATGTATCTGAATCTATATGTACCTGAATGTACCTGCTGTACTGATCAGACTGGTAAACACAGGGATTCGACATCCTGGTCAAGTGGGCTGAACATTCTAGCTACTGGCTAGAAAACTGAATGAAAGTGCTGGACAATTTGACTGGTGTTAGAAAGCTAAATCCCACAGATGCCCCCTCGAGTTCACCCAAAACTGTAACCCGTACCTCAGGTTTTGAATGTTGAAAACTACTGAATTCGGATCTCTGGATCCTTGTTCAGACTACATTGTATGCTATGTATGCATATGTATCAATTCTTATCTGAATTCTGACTTATCTGGTGATTATTAGCCTTCAGGATGGATTACCAAGCCTTTATAAATCATTTCTGCTCTATTTCTGGAAAAAACTGGCAAACGCACGGGCGTGTGGGCCAAGCACACGGGCGTGCAGGAGACACACACGGCCGTGTATGGCAAGGGCACACGGGCGTATGCCCAGGCACACGGGACTGTGCGCTAGCCGTGCAGCAGGTCGTGCTCTCCTCGGGAAAAATTGGTCATTTCTACTGAAAACCAGACACACGACCGTATCCCTCAAGACACACAGGCGTGTGTCTGCACTCCTGGCCGTGTGCACCTCGTGCACACGGGCGTGTGTCTGGATCTGCAACACGAGCACTCACATAGACCGTGCAGGAAACCCATCTAAACACATACATTTCTCATCCAAACTGAAATTAACTTAAAACACACATCAATGGCACTTCAATATACACATAGCATGCATCAATTTCATCATTCATCGATCTCTACTGAATCCACCATGGAAATCTACCATTTCTCTCACTAACACACACACAAGCAAAGCAAGCATGCATTTGGGTGGAAAATCAACATCTGAGTCATCACACTATCATATATCAGCATACAAACATGACATAGCAAGCTAGAAACGAGAACGCTGTTTCCAACATCATCAAACAAGCTGGGAACGTAATGAGAGAGTAAGAAACACTTACCTCTAGACATGCCTGCTGGAAACTCAAACTCAAGCTAATCTCTGGTCTCTCTAGCTGGATTGGGAGCTGCTGGAAGTTGGATCTCTCTTCTAGGGCTGGGAGCTGCTGAAAATAAGAGAAACACTGGCTGAAAATGGAAATCGGGTAAGAAATCTAATAAATCTCCCGTCTCTCTCTCTTAAACCCACCTGCACGAGCGTGCAGGGCACAGTGCACGGGAGGGCACAGTGCACGGGAGTGCACCAGGGAAAATGAATATAATTCATTTTCCGCGTTTCACATGATTGAAACCTCCCTAAAGGAATCATACGAAGGTCTCTCAGCTCTGGAAAACTTACTAACTCACCCCTGAACTCTTCTAGACTCTCAATCTATCCTTGAATTCTATTTCTAACCCCAAAACTCTACCCTAAGGGCTTTTCTAAACCTGAGATGTTACAGAGAATACCATGCATGATAATGATCCTAAGCCCATATATGCATTACATAAAATATCTTCTAACTTATAAAGTCCATGCATAACATACACCAAAATATGATGATGAGAAATTGACCTAATATGATGTTGTAATTCAAACAGACAAATAGAATACAAAAATAAGGTTTTTGTGCATTCCAACCTTTATCTGCGAATATTCTAGTGTAGTAGGCAGATACAACAAGTTAGATAAGTGGATGACCTCCAATCAAAAGTGTTCATAGACTACACATAGGCATTTGCGGTTAATGCCATACAAACAGAATATAACACAAAAAAAAAAAAAAAAATTAATTAACCAAGAATCCCTTCAAGATATATACCTAAATGTTGGCTCTTCTGATACTTTCTTTTCAATGCATTATGGCAATGTAAGCTTCCCATGAATCCATGAACTTAATTGCTCTTAATCTTTTCATGTGTTTCCTAAAACCCTTAAGATAATCTTAAGAGCATTCCCGCCTCTCCCCCCCTCCCCCCCCAACTCTAAATCCTTAGAAAAAGTTTATAGAAATATTTATAAAAATTGTGATATTTCCTGTTTCTCGAAATTTTCAAGAAAAGTCCATTCTAAAACTAGAAACCTAGCCCCTTATATAAGTTTCCACTACAACCTTATAGACTAGTTTCCTAGTTAAAATCCAACTCATATTCTAAGATTCTTCTAGTCAAACTAGAACTGCCAAAAAGGTATCATAGCAAAACCGAAATTTCCTAAAGAAATATCCTAATAAGATGGGGATTATCCTAAAAGGAATGAAGTTTGGTTAAAAGTACGAATTTGACATTGTGCATGGATGCAAGACAAGTATCTACAAACTCATAACATTTACCTGTGGGCAAGAAAATACCAAGCGCATCTACCTATCATACCAAACCATCAGTGAACACTTGTAAACCAACCATCTATTTATCAATTAGGCGTTTGATTATGTACAATGCTGAATAGGCTATTTGAAAGCCCAAACTCGGCCTTAGAGCTAATTCTAAAGAAAGTAAGCCATTTAGGCGTTCTAACATCTAGGCTTTGGTACACTCATGAAGTCTACTTGTCTCTTTTCAACCTATGGGCCTCACTTTATCAATTCAAAATCCTTTATGGAAACCCTATAGGTTATTAACATCAGAAAAAACCTAGTTAGGTTTAAATGAGGTGTTTACAGGCCCAAAGCCAAATAAAATGTAATGTAAACCTTAGTTTATATTCACGCACTAGTCCTAAGCTATAATATATGACTCTAGATGTTGGATTGAAAGAAAAGAGAAAAGATTAAACCTTACCTTTATACCGAGATTCCTAAAGGTTGACCTTACTCGAGCTAGCTTTGTATTCATAAATGTGTGTCAAGCATGCATGAAAAAAAAAAGGGAAGAAAGAGAAAAAAAGAAAAAAAGAAAAATGTAAAATAATTAAGCCTATTTTAATTTAGAGGTATGTAAAAATAAACCTCATAAAGTTAAGACTCCTAGGTTTGGGTTAAATAGGATGAAAAACTTGACTTAGGGAATATTGTGCAATATGTTCATAGGTACAAGTGATAAATAGAAGACTCTTATATCAACTAGACAATGGTCTAAATGAAGGTTGAAAAATATGATCTACTTAGATTCCTAAAAATGATAAGGAAATGGAAAAATAGAATAATAAGAAAAGGGCTAATAAAATTCACTACTTCAATGTTCTAATCACCTAGTGCGAGTTTGTAGTTTGTTACATTGTCATATGTTCAATTTCTAGGGATAAAATTTTCTAAACAAGGCCATGTAATAGTGTTATATCTACCAAAACTTAGCCATCCAAATCCAAAAGTGCACAACAAGGTAATAAGAGAAGTAACACATTATCAAGCTCAATAATATACAAGAGAATTATCATAACCTTTTTGTTAATGAAAAGGAATTACAAGGGTTTGTATGATAAGCTTACACATTTTGCCTTAGCACTCACTGTGTATCACGCACCTTTTCCCAACCCACAAAGTAAGATTACATAGCTTTTTATATAATTCTCTCAAACATACAACAACTTTAGAACAATACTTACTAACTCTCATTGACTTAATTATACAGGTTAACTAGTTTATAAATGGGATACAAATAAGCCTTTAAGTAGACTTAGTTCCCTGCCACTTTGTTATAAGTTCAACCATATAACTTATGTGGTATTCATGCAAGCTGCCATTTATGCTTGTCTACCATGCAAGACTTAGCCCATTAGCTTCAACCTTCAATTGGATTCAAATTGGATTCAAATTGCCTTCAAGGATTTAAAGCCTACTAGTGGAGTTTTCTAGCATAAGCTCAGCCCAAGGCCCTCATGCATACTTGAGCTATTTTACAAGTTCATTCTATTAGTAAGAAGCCCATATCCATGTTGTCTACTGAATTTTCACCACGAGTTTACCCATCCACAGGCACACTTATATCCCACTAAAGCTTATTTGTTTCCATTATCGATGCCCAGCCCATCAACATTTTATGCCAGCTCACAACATAAGAGTTTAAAGAATATTTTTAATCCAACAGAATTTAGGCTATGTCTCCTAACTTGACATAGCATTTTCAAATGCTTGTGTTTTTGAATGCCCTTACATAGGCTCATTTTCTAATGTTTTTTGTCTAATAGACCTTTCCCTGACTAAAGGATTTTGATGCCTTTGTCAAAAGATTTTATAGATAATCACTTATTTATGTTTTGAACTACCACAAATTTAAATTTCTTTCTTATATAACTTGCTCATCTCTATCCTAAAGGATAAGAAAATTTATTCATTGATTGTGTTTCAAAGCACCAAACACCTGATGATCAAAGATTTGTTTCAATTTTTGGCTATGTTATACTCAAATGGTAGGAGGCACCCTTTGAATCTATTACCATAACTCATAAGAAAAATAGGGCTTTAGAAAACTAACATGTTCAATACACCTTTATCCGTTCTGGCAGCTCAAGTCAGTATGTGACATTCTTAACTTGTTTTAACACTCGAAATGGCATATCGTATTTATGTATTAGGCTTTTATGGTATCTCTTATTAATGACCTTTTTCCAGATTTGAGAAGTCAATTTTAGTAATACCAGATCACCTTCTTGGAATTTTAATGATCTCCTTTTTTTCATCTACATATTTCTTCATTTGACACTATGCTTTGGCCAAACTATCATATGCCATTTCAATAAGTTCCTACTTATCTTATACAAATTGATGTCTAATAAGACTCAGCCACCTCCAAAGGTATCAAAGGATAAACTTTGAATGCCAATTCATTTGGACTTAATTACGTAGTAGAAGACTTATGAAGATTATAAGAAAATTAGGCAACATCAAGTAAAGTAACCCAATTTCTCTGGCTAAAAGATACATAATTCCTTAAATACTCCTTTAATAATGCATTAATTTGCTCCATTTACCCATCCATTTATAAATAATTAGTTATTGAGAATTTCATATCTAATCCCAACAACCTGAATAAGATAATTTAGAAATTCCTTATAAAGTGAGCTTCTTGATCCCCACTATATCTCCCAATAACCTAAAGATTTGGCCAAAGGACATTTTCCCACCCATAGTTTGAGGCGGGGACAAAGTCCCACCCGCTAAGTTTAGAAAACCTGAAGTCCCACCCGTTGACTGTTAAATCTAACAGTCAATAGTGAGTTAAGGGGCAAATTTGTCATTTTACAGTTAAAATTTATAAAAATATAAAATAATATTTATATATAAAAAAATATATTAAAATTTATAAAAAAATTTAAAAAATTTTATAAAATTAAAAAAAAACTTAAATTTTAAAAAATAAAAGCCATCAAATGGCAGCAGGTGGCCGTTCCGGCCACCTGGATCCAAGAGAGGCCAGATCTGGCCTCCGGAATCGACGGAGGCGGCCAGATCTGGCCGCCTCTGTAGCATCCCAGGTTAGAAAAGCCCTTAGGGGTAGAGCTTTGGGGTTAGAAATAGAATTCAGGAATAGATTGGGAGTTTATCAGAATTCAGGGGTGAGTTGGTAATTTTCCAGAGCAGTGTGGCCTTCGTATGATGCCTTTAGGGAGGTTTTAATCATGCGAAGCGCGGGAAATGGATTTCATCCATTTTCCCAGGTGCACTCCCGTGCGCCATGCCTGCACGCCCGTGCAGGTGGGATTAAAGAAAGAGAGAGACGGGAGATTTTCATTTTCTCACCCATTTCAGCCAGCTTTCTTCTCCTTTTCAGCAGCTTCCAGCCCTAGGAGAGAAGTCCAGCTTCCAGCAGCTCCCAATCCAGCCAGAGATCAGAGAGAATAGCTTGAGTTTAAGCTTCCAGCAGCCATGTCGAGAGGTAAGTGTTTCTTACTCTCTCCTTCAGTTTTCCAGCTTGTTTGATGTGGATGGAAATGCGAGTTTCCATTCCTAGCTTGAGATACTATGCTTGTATGTATGTATGATGATGAGATGATGATTATGTGTTGATTGCCATGCTTATTTTCCACCCAGAACCATGCATGCTTTGCTGTGTGTGTGTAGTGTGAGAAAACTTGATGTGTTAATGGTGGAATCAGTAACAGTGGATGGATGTTGAGATTGATGATTGATATGTGTTATTAGAAGTGTCATATATGCATATTTCCAGTTAATTTCAGTTTGGTTGAGAATCAGTTGGTTTCCAGCGCGTTTCAGATGAGCCATGTCTGAGCAGAGCGAGACACACGACCGTGTGCCCGCAAGAGCACGCCCGTGTGCCCTTGTTTCTGCAAGGACACGGCCGTGTGCACGAAGTGCACACGGGCAGAAAACGCGGGGACACGACCGTGTGTCCTGAGGGACACGGCCGTGTGTCCCATTTATTGCATGAAATGGCCAGAATTCCAGAAGCACACACGCCCAGACGCACGACCAGCACACGGTCCCGTGTGCTGGGGCACACGCCCGTGTGCCTTTGCCTGCACGGCCGTGTGTGTGTGCTACACGACCGTGTGCTTTCCTTGCACGGCCGTGTGTCAGCCAGTTTCTTCCAGAAATTCAGAAATTGATTTATTAAAGGTTTGGTAATCCATCCAAAGGCAATCAGACATCAGATAATTCAGAATTTAGTTAAGAATAGAAGCATATGCATTCAGAGCATAGCATATAGTCTGAATGAGGATCCAGGGATCCGAATTCAGTAGTTTTCAGCAGTCAGAACCCAATCTATGGGTTTCAGTTTTGGGGTGAACTCGAGGGGGCATCTGTGGGACCCAGCTTTCTGACACCAGTCAGTCAGCTCAGCAGTATATCAGCAGATCAGTTTCAGCTTTCTAGCCAGTAGCTAGAATGTTCAGCCCACTTGGCCAGGATGCCGAATCCCTGTGTTCATCAGCCTGATCAGCACAGCAGGTACCTTCGGGTACATTCAGTTAGATGCTCAGATACATGCATCATCAGTCATTTTCAGATTCCAGCTCAGCATGTCATTTCATATATTCATATTGACATGCATTAATCAGAAATCAGTAACCAGATAACAGAATAATCAGATAACAGCAGTAATCAGATAAATCAGATTCAGTGCCAGCAAGCGATTAGATGCATGAATAGGGCCGATCAGGTATGCATGCCCTTGTTTGCTGCTTGCGTGGGTTGAGGGAAGTAAGGAATGCTTACTGGGTGATCTTTATCACTCATCCCTTTCCTTCTTCCTTCCTTTTCAGGTCAGTTTGCTGCTGGCGAGGAGCGGGTGGATTGAGGCTGGCGAGGAGGACCCCACACACACTCTCCAGTTTGTATTTTATTTTCAGTTGGACCTGTGAGGTCTTGTACTTGTACGTTTTGTAAATGTATATGTACTCAGATGTAAAACAGTTGTACAGAGCAGTCACATATGTATGAAAGCCATTGGGCTCATTGTATATTTCAGATTTAGTTTCAGCTTCCGCTTGTAATGCAGACCAGCAGTAGTATTTTCTTTTTCGTAGGATTCCCGTCTCGGGTACCCAAGTTTCAGTTTATTGAATAAAAGATCAGTATCTTTTAGTAGCAGGGGTACTCGTGGCGGCGGGTCCTACATTGTTGGTATCAGAGCGTTTCTCTGTGCCATTTTCAGTAGAGATTGAGTTGTAAGTGTGTGGTGTTGCTTTCTCTCCTTCGCAGCCATCATCCAGACCCTCCTCACAGCACCAGTCAGGTATTTCTTTTCCAGCTTTTGCTATGTTTGTGTTTCTAACCCCCTTTGCTTACGATGCTATAGATAGAGAAGCCTATGTTCCTAGATACATAGATGAAGCCAGTAGTAGTCCCCCTGTCCGTCCCATGAGTGTCAGTGAGGGGCGGCGATCTCAGAGTTCCTCCCATGTGCCAATCAGACCAGATCAGCTCAGAGAGATGATTGGGGATGTTGTCAGAGAGAGTTTACAGCAAGCTGGTGTGGGAAATGTGCCAGAGCCAGCCAACATTAACCCCCCTCAGTATTCAGCTTATCAGTTTCCAGCACAACCACAGTTTCAGCCACAGTATCAGCCACAATTTCAGTCTCAGTTTCAGTTTCAGCCTCAGCCAGAATATCAGCAGCAGTATTACCCTCAGCCTCAGCCTCAGCCTCAGCCTCAGTATTATTCGGTGCCTCAGGCAGCCAGAGAGGGTTATCCGTTTCAGTCTCAACCTGCTAGAGAAGGGTATCAGTATCCAGCAGAGTACAAAGAGCATAGTCAGGCTACTAGTACAGAGACAGTGGGTACAAGTTCATCAGGTAGACTTTATCCAATCTACCATCTGCCAGGACCGTATCAGCCAGTAAAGTTTAGTGGGTCCAGAGATCCTGCAGTGGCAGAAGAGTGGATAGAGTCATTGGAGAGTAGCATGGGTCTCTTCACGTTATCAGAGAAAGAGAAGGTCAGATTTGCGACATTCCATCTCCGAGGCGATGCCAAGGTGTGGTGGGGCCTAGCTAGGGCTACCATCCCTGAGCAGCAGATGACCTGGGCAGAATTCAGACGGCTATTTGATGCCGAGTACCGGGGCTCAGAGTTGATGTATTCAAAGGCCCAAGAGTTCATTGAATTGGTTCAGGGGCCTAGTTCAGTACAGGAGTACGCCACAAGGTTCAATGCCTTGGCGAGATTTGTCCCTAGTTTGGCGGGGACCGAGTTGGGCCGAGTTCAGAAGTTCATCCATGGCCTGCATCCAGCAATATCCAGGGATGTCCTGACCGGACCGTACCCTCCCCAGCTGTTCAGTGATGCTTTGGGAAGAGCCCTCAGATCAGAGGCCAGTCTTCAGAAAATGGGCGCCATGAGCCGAGTAGCCGAGAGGGCAGATGAGAGAGATAAGGGCAAGAGGCCACTGTCAGCTAAGAGATCAGCTAAGGGTGTTCAGAGACAGAGGACTGCACCACAGTTTTCCCTGCCACGATGTTCTCAGTGTGGCAGACGTCATTCAGGCGAGTGCCTCACCGGCCAGATAGTGTGTTACATGTGCCGCCAGCCAGGGCATATGATGGCAGATTGCCCAGCCAGAGGTGGAGCTGGTGTTGGGCCCAGCAGAGGTAGTGGTGGTCAGTTCAGAGGCAGAGGTGGTCCACCCAGAGGCGGACTCAGAGCAGAGAGAGGTGGAGCAGATGCTCTCAGAGGTGGTGCCGGAGCACATGGAGGTGGTGCTAGCACTTCAGGTGGAGGCGGCGGCAGAGCCAGAGTTTATGCTGTCCGCCAGGAGCAGGCAGATGCTATACCCCATGCAGTTACTGGTCAGATTCTCTATCTTGGTACTCCTTTATTTATACTGGTTGATTGCGGGGCCACACACAGTTTCATTTCCAGGGGAGTAGTAGAGAGATTAGGGGTTGCCCCTAGTGTGGCCGATAGGAGTATTCTAGTAGAGATGCCAGATGGGAGTTTCGTGGTGAGTGACAGAGTCCTCCTAGATCAGCAGATAGAGATCATGGGTAGGCAGATGAGTATCAGTCTGATTCTGCTGGAGTTAGTAGACTTCGATATGATCTTGGGGATGGATTTCTCGGGGAATTATGATGCAGAGATAGATTGTGGAAGAAAGAAAGTTAGATTCCACATAGGCCCTGATTGTTTCATTTTCGGTGAGGGCATAGTAGACAGTATGATAATCTCGTGCATCCAGGCGAGCAGATTGATGAGGCAGGGTTGTGTAGGGTACTTGGCCAATGTAGTGTGCAGCAGTTCAGTAGGGCCAAGTATCGATGAGGTGCCCGTGGTCAGAGAGTTTAGAGATGTTTTCCCAGACGAGTTACCAGGGTTACCTCCAGATCGGGAGTTGGAGTTCAGTGTCGAGCTTCTCCCTGGTGCGTGTAGACACCCCATTTTGGACCCAACAGGGTCACCCCCGATGATGAAAAACCTGGATGTTGACTTAGAATTTTTGAGATGTTGAGCCGAGGATGGATGAGAAAAAATGTTTATTTTATGTTATTTTTTATAAAGAAGAAAAAAAAAGTGTATTTATTTTATTACAAAAGAAAAAAAAAAAAAAGTGTTTATTTTATTAAAAAATAAAAATAAAAAATCATGACCCAAAAAGCCAACCCAAAAAGAGGAGAGAATAAGAAGGCCAGTGTGCAGCCCATTTTGGAATACTGCAGCAGCGGGTAAGCTGGCCCGGTTGGAGGAGAAGGCCCAAAGATGGCCCTGCAGTGAGCGCGTGCATCACACGCGCGATGAAGTGGACAGGCCTGCGCTGATCGCGCGTGTAGCGCACGCGCCCGCTGGGTAATCTACCTGCATTCTGTTTTTTCAGCGCATGCCTCCCTGTCTCTCTCCTGCTGCTGCCAGGCTGCGTGTCGCACGCTGGGTGGCTGGACAGCTGGTGCATTTTTCGTCCAAACTACCTATAAAATGAGAAAGGATCTTCCAGAAAAGGGGAGCTGGAGGGGAGAGCCTAGAGGGAGAGAAGGAAAAGAAAAGAGGAGAGAAAAACTGGGGAAGAGAAAAATTTCAGAAAAAAAAATTAAAAAAAAAAAAAGAGTGTTTTAGAAAAATTAAAACATTTTGAAAGCCAATTTATGTGGTGAGGGATCATCTTCAGCTCAACATCAAGAGATTTTTAATCAAATTCAGGTTAGTCCCTGAGGGGAATTTTTATAAAATATATATATTTTTTTATTATTTCATTTTATTTTTCTTACATACATGTTATATCTTATAGTTTATATTAATATTCTGTATTAATATTTTGTGTGTATATATATGTTAATATTCTGTATATATTTATTTTTATTATATTTATTGTATATGTACTGTATATATTCATTTTGTTATGTTTGTTGTATATATTTATTTTTATTGTGTATATATATACTATATATTATACTGTATGTCCTGTGTATTGGTATATATTATATATAATACATTGCGTGCGTGTACATGCTGGATGAGACTGGTTGGCCTGATGGCAGCAGGCGGCCATGTTATTCCCCCCTCCCAGGTTCAAGCCACGCTAGACTAAAGCTGCTTTTCATTTTTTTATTTACTCTATTTTATTTTATTTTTTATTATTATTACTGTATATTAATATAATACATATATATTTATTTTGTATATATACTGTATATCACTGTATATATGTAAAGTTATTTTATAGTGTATATATATTTATCATATCATATTATATAATTTTGTGTGGTGTAATATTTTTTATTGTACATATATTTTATGCGGTTCATAATGGTGGTTTTAGCTTAAATAAATATGCATATGTAAGGAAGTTTATGTATTTTTTTTTTTGGTTGGTAGTTTGCTGAAATAATGTTCATACATGAGTTAATTAAAAATTTGTATCATCATATTATATTTCTATATAGCATTCAATTACATGTGGCATGTCAAGATTTTTGTTTTGTAAATAAATGTTTCTGTATATATATTATATGTATTGTGTAATT